>APFE030382383.1:18644-40177 GCA_000404065.3 Pinus taeda | reverse complement strand
TTTAATTAGAATAAATTTAAAATAATAAGGAAAATTATTAAAGAATCTAAACTTATTACAATAAGTTGAAAAAACAAGCTAATAACATAAACTTAAATTAATCAATAAAAACAAATTAACTATTATAGAGATATTTAAATAAATAAATAATTTATTAACAATAAGGTAATAATAAAGAATTGAAATAAAAATCATTCATCTTGAGGTGGTTGGCTTCCTATCTTGACAACTCACCTGATCATATTTATATCTCCCATTTCTCTTCTTTGTAAATCAATCATGGTGATGAGACTTCGTCTAGACTCGAAACGTAGACACCTTGAAAATGAAGATTGTGGAATATCGAAATTCAGAATCTCAAAAACCACACCATATTATCTCTTTAAACCATTAAGAAAGAAGGTGCAAAAATTAACAGAATCAAAAGAAAAAACGACAGAAAATAACTCTCTATCTATTAAATTAATAACTCACTGGAGTACGGATGCAATGCCCAGTTCAAAGGAATGGGATGGCGAAGAAATCCATGTATTTCCTTTGTCAATAAAGAAGAACATGGGACAAATAATCAAAATGCGAAGTTAAATGTTGTAGGAAGTATGGCATTAGATTTGCAGCTAAAACAAGGAAGAAAAAGATGTAGCACTCACCCACTTTGCCTGGTAGTCGCCTAATAGAGAGAGAGGAGTGGCTTTGTGTCCATAAATTGCAAGGTAAAGAAACCCCATTTCTGCACGAACACAACGTTTGGTAAATGACAAACCTATTAAATGGTAAACACACAACGTTAGGGTTTGCTGAGGTGAGCTCAACCGTAGATCTAGCTTCGTACATCTAAAGTGTTAAATGGATTCTGGAGCCACAACCACTCACAATTGGGTTGTGTACCCATGGGACAGGTGCACAACGTATAGGCCAGTGTGAATAACTGACCAAATATTTGGTGTGGAGATATGCATCCAGCTAGTCAGTAGTACAAGTTAAATTGATATAATAGCTATGTATTTAAGAGAGAGCAGTAAACATCAATATCGTTTTAATTAAGGGATGGGTGAGATACAAAGGGTATTTAGAGTCATGGACATGGCAATAATTAATAAATCGTAACATTTATGTAGAAGCATATAGACCCTAGCCTCCTAATTAAAGCGAATTGTATCCATTAATTTAACAAGTTATGACATTGTTAAATATTAAGGTGTAAAAATAGGAGTAATGAAATATTGTGGGGTGAAAATCACCTTAAAAGCATAGGTTATACAAATGTTAAGGAATGATAGATTCATTAAGAAAAAAAAGGGGTACAAATTAGGTTCGTTACAAATTGGGTCATATGACATACTAGTGGGAATGGACTGGTTAGAACAACAAATTGTTGTTATAAATAGTCTGGACAAAATAGTGACCTATGTAGGAACTTATGGGGTCCTGATGGTCATTAAGGCAAAAGCGAAACTGATAACGGTTAGACAAATTTGCGCCTTACAGATGAAAAGAAGCACCATGAAAGGTTTTCAACTATATTTTGTGCAAGTGGAGGACAACCTTCAGTTCTCTCAACAATAAAAGTTGGAAACAATTCCAGTCATCGAGAAATTCCTAGATGTTTTTCCAGAAGAAACCCTAGGACTACCTCCATTTCAGAATATATATTTCACAATAAATCTAGTACCTTGGGTCAGTGTCTAGGACTCCATATCACATGAGCACTCCATAATTATTAGAGTTAAGAATACAATTACAGGAGTTATTACACAAGGGATACATCAAACCCAACGTTTCCCCTTGGGTGGCACCAGTTATTTTTGTGAAAAAGAAACACGGTACATACCAAATGTGTATAGATTACCACTAGTTGAACAAATTAATAGTGAAAAACCGATATCCCCTACCAAGAATAGATGATCTATTTGATCAAGTCAGAGGGGCCTCAGTTTTTCCAAAGATTGACTTGAGAATAGGGTATCATCAGTTTCAGATCAAAGAGGAAGATATACATAAGAAATCGTTTAGAACACACTATGGACACTATGAGTTCATGGTGCTACCCTTTGGTCTCATCAACACTCTTGCGACATTCATGTGTCTCATGAACAATGTCTTGCACCAGTATCTGGATAACTTTCTATCATTTTTTATAGATGACATCTTCGTATACTCCAAGAATTAGGAGGAGCATAAGGAACATTTAAGAATGGTATTGCAGGCCTTAAGGGAAAATAAACTGTATGCAAAGAGTAGCAAGTGTGAATTTTTCCAAACCATGATACAGTACTTGGGACATGTCATATCTGAATATGGATTAGCAGTGGATCTCGAGAAGATTACAACTATTTTGGAATGGCCAGTACCAAAGGATGTGTCTGCAGTTCATTCTTTTATGGGGATTGTAAAATACTATCATAGATTTGTGAATAACTTCTCCAGATTAGCATATGCCATCACCTCATTATAGTAAAAGGGAACAAAGTTTGAATGGACTGAAGAGTGTCAAGAAATTTTTATTAATCTAAATAAAATGTTGACTGCGACTCTTGTATTATGGAGAGAAGACCAGGAACAAGAATTTCTAGTATGCATAGACGCGCACCTTGAGGAGTTAGGAGGGGTATTGCTACAAAATAATGTTGTTATAGCCTATGTGTCCTAGATATTTAAAAAATACGACCAAAGTTATGTTGTATATAGTCTGGAGTTGGATGCAATAATTCATGCGTTAAGAATGCGGAGACACTATTTGTTCGGTAAAAAGTTTGTTCTAATGACTGACCACATCAACCTCAAATATTTTTGTAGTCAAGCCGACCTGAATGCGAGACCGGTAAGATGGCTCGCTTTCCTCAGAGAATTTGAATTTGAAAACTAGCATATTAAAGGGAAGGAAAACAAAATTGTTTATGCATTAAGTCAGCATTCTCATGCTACAGTTGCCCACATAGGAGTAGGTGTGAAAATAGATTTTGAGGAATAGGTGAGACTAGCAGGACAGCATGACCCTGAATACAAATACTTGTATCAGTAGATACCACAAGGTAAGGCAACAAGGTATGTGATCAATTCTAAATGATTGATCACCTACCAAAGTAGATGGGTTATTCCAAATAGCACCCCTCTCAAATAGTTAATATTTGATGAACAACATAAAGAGCCATATGCAGGCCACCCAGGATACCAAAAAATTATAACTGCATTAAGGGAACAATTATTTTGGACTAAAATGAAAAAGGAGGTAGTTGATTTTTTGGCAATGTGCCTGTAGTGTCAACAAGTAAAAATAGACAATCAACCTCCGGCAAGTCTGTCGAATTCACCACCTATTTCGGAATGGAAGTGGGAAATGATTTCCATGCATTTCATAACTAGATTATCAAACACTCGATATCAGCATGATTCCACTATGGTGGTAGTAGATATACTAGAAAAAGAAACCCACTTCATTCCAGTAAAATCCACCTTTGGAACAACAAAAATAGAAAATATCTTCATGAAAGATATATTCAGATTACATGGTATACCAAAAGTGATCATATCAGATCAGGATGCAAAGTTTACATCAAAATTCTGGAAATCTCTTTTTGGGAATTTGGGTACAGATGGGAAAACTGAAGGAAAAAATCAAGTCTTAGAGGACCTTCTTCGAATGTATGTGATGGATAGACCCACAACATGGGAAGACTATTTACATTTGGCTAAGTTTCCCTATAACAACAGCTACCAGGCGTCCATTAAGATGAGCCCCTTTGAGGCTCTATATGGAGAAAATTCCATACCATTCTCAGTTGGAGTCAACCAAAGGATCGGTTGATGCTTGGGCTGGAACTCTTGGGTGAGATGAAAGAAATAGTAAGACGAATTCAACATAATGTTAGAACTGCTCAAGTTAGACAAAACCATTATACAGATAGGAAAAGAATTTTTAATGAATTTCAAATTGGGGAACATGTGTACTTGAGGATCAGACCTAGCAGGAGTAGCTTAAGTACTGGTAGTTTTGCTAAATTAACGTCGCGATACTATGGACCATTCGAAGTGTTGGATCCAATAGTTCCAATAGCATATCAATTAGCTCTACCAGCTCATATTAAAGTACATAATGTATTTCATGTGTCATTATTAAAAAATTATGTACATGATAGCTCTCATGTAATTGATTGGCATCTTCTATGGGTGGAACTCGAAGGAGATTTCTTGCCCGAACCACCCCGCATTTTGGAACGAAGGGAAACCATACTGCGAAATCGGGTCATATCTCAGGTTAAGGTGCAATAGTGACACTTTACCCCTGATGAGGTGACCTGGGAAAAATAAGAGGTCATAAGGACTGCTTACCCTGAATTATTTTCTATTGAATAATAACATTGAGGATGGTGTTAAGTTTAAGGGTGGGATGATGTGACACCTCCCATTTTCAAGAACATGAATTTTTATGTAATAAATATAAAGAAAAAATAGGCTAGTGGGTGATAACCATGATTACGTGAATTATTATGTTTTATAATTAAAGTTATTAATGTTGTGATCTTGAGTTTGGAGAATTCATGGACTAACCCCAAAAAAGAGGATGAAACTTGTCAGAATCTAAGAGGGATCAAATTCGTCATCATTTTTCCTAAAGCAAAATATGTATAGAAATATATATGTGTGTGTGTTAATCTGGTGGGAGATAAAGATAGTTAATAAAAGCACTGCAAGTAGAAAAGCGGGGTTTTATCTTTAAGGAAAAACATGGAAAATGCCTAGGCTAAGGGGATACAGAACCCTTGAAGGTAGGACGTTGCTTAGGAAAAATCTGTGAATAGGATAATGATAAATAAGCATTATCAAGGCAGAGTAGAGGTTACTCATGCCTGGCAAGTTGTCATAGATTTAGGGGAATCAGAAGATTCATGGTTGGGAGGTCTGGTGTAGTCAGCCATTGATTTTTTAAGTTCAAGATTACCGGTCAGAAATTCCTTACTATGTCTGAATGAATTAGATTAGATGAATACTATATTACATGGGTTGAAAGTTATGATTGACTTAATTTTATTTAGTGCCATTTCTTATATGTACAGAGTGTGGTGATTAATTATAATAGAGAAAAGTTAATAGTCTATTATATCCTGTAGGTATGCACCTATTCGTAGTTATATGAATGAATGCCATTATTAAAATGAAGCATGTTAAGGATAGTTACCTTTTGTTATAATTTTATTTATGAGCTATAGAATTGGATTTTTAATTAATAAATTGTTGCATGATAATGGTTGCTTAACTTTTGTGGTAGAATATATTTATCCGATGCATAGATGTATATAAAACAATAATGGATGCGTGATGATGATCATTTAGTTATGGAAGTACATTGATTAATATTTGATGCATGTTGTGATTACCTCGCTTATGGTTGACAATTTTTAGCAGTCATAGGGTTGCATGTTATATATATTAGATGCATGTTAATTATAGTTAACTTCTGTGTATGATGATGATAAATTATCATTGCAGAATTACTAAAAGTGAATGTATGTTATATATAGTAGATGCATGTTAAATATAGCTGACACTCTGTCTGATGATGATCAAATATCATTGCAAAGTTACTAAATATGAATGTAACATACTGGGTGAAGAAAATAGGCTTCTATATCAATGAAGGAAAGAAAGAAAAATAACATTTGAATAGGAATCAGTCCCAGGAACTGAAATGTATGAGCCTGCTATTTTGTGTGGTTAATTATAGGAGTTAGATACACATAAATTTGAAAACAGTAAAGGTTTAATAGATATTGTTTCCACATAAATAATATTGTAGATTATGAAGTTAGGGAAACACTATAATTTCGAGTCTGTAGGTATCTCAGAGATAGATTTCGTCCCTCAGTTGGGGACTATAAAGAAAATGATTTACGATTTTAATAATTGGGTTCATCTCATTCCAAAAACTTTAGTGCGGAAACAAAACTAAATACCTAGTTTTTTTTTTTAAATGAGGATGCAATTACATAGTGTTATAGACATTTTTGGGCACTGCAACCCCAATCATACATGTCCATAAACCAAGGGATCCTAAGTCCCTAAAAGTGTTGCTTCATGCACTAAAGGAGAAAGGTCAGCTGATTACATCATCTCTCAGAAGTTCTCCACATAAAACTGCTTAGAACTGGTCAAAATTGGACCATACAGAATGCTGAGTGTAGAGGGTGAGATGCATCTCACCTTCTCAGTGTAAAGTGTGTGATGCACACTGGAAAGCCCTTTTGTAGGGTGCGATGGGTGAGAGTGGACAAATGGCAGAGGCAGTTTGTAAGGTGGATGATCATGGAATCTTCCAGAAACTTCTCCTGTGACACTTGCCTCTCTGAATTCACCTAGGGATGAGTACGAGATCATCAATCTCTAAGTGGAATCAAGAAATATCAGAGAGAGGACACTAATCAAAATCCCAAAAGCTGACTCACCCCCCTGCAATCATCTATATATGGATCCCTCATCACAGAGATCCAGAGGCTAGAATCTTGTATCTTGTAAGGAAGTGTTGTTGGTTTTCTGGTGCAACATCATAGTGTTGGGTGATCTAAGATTTTCATGAGGTGAAGAAGGGCTTTCATGCTGAGAGGATCATGCTGGGTCAAAACAATTGGTTGTAATCGTCTTTGCTATTCTTGATATTAATAAAGTTATTCAAGTTTTCCTCTAGTGCTATGCTGCTTTGATTCCACAGGTGCTCTTTGAAGCTAGGTAGACAAAGAGGAAGTGGCAAAGATCTATTAAAAAGGAGAGGAACCGAGTAAGGAACCAAGCGCAAGACTGAGGTTGGTGTCCTTTGTTCCCCTCTTATCTACTTCTCATAAAGGAAAGCGAAAGTAGTTTTAGTTTATTTGTTTCTAAGATATCTATCAGTCTTAGTGGGACCAGCAGCTCTGAGTGGACACTAGATTCCCCGATAACACATAGGTATCAGAGATATGGAGCATATATATATACATACATACATACATACATACATATATATATATACCTATGTGTGTATTTATTAAAAGAAAATTAGCGTTGGGATCTTGGAATACCTGAATATCCAACTGAATGGAAGCTATTAGCATTTAGCACTAAAATATTATAGTTTCAATGTTAATTAGAATGGAATCTGAATAAGGTGGGCTCCAATTAAACAATGAACAAGGAAATGAAACAATCTATAGATAACAATTATCTTACTTTTAAATGGAAGTATAAAAAAAACAGAGATGGCTACTATATAAACCGAAGAGAAAATCTTAAGAATGTGTACATAATTAGTAACAGAAGTAGGTTACGATATCATCTAGATGCCTTTATAAAGTATTATGAATTAAAATTCAAACAATGGTAGAGAATTCATTACCCAATTCAAATAAAGTAAAGGTACATCAAAAATCGAGAGTGGGGATAACCTTTCTAACTATATATATATATATATATATATATAGCTCAGATTAAACCTAATCAAAATGGTGTCAAGAATGGTCCTGAGTACCCTCGATGCCCTTCAACAACCTTATACATGCAGCTTAGCCACTCAATCATTTAGTTTAGAAAACAGAGTAATATAATGAAGCACAGGAAGCAAAAACATCTAACTGGAGGTTAGGGACCAATCGATCCCAAAGTTTGTCACCACCATGACCTTTTTGGGTCACTGATTGGTAGCAACAGGATTCAAACTACAAACAACGAAACCAAGCTCAGTGAGAGACACCAACCCAGTTAGTAGACAAATCATAAGGGTTAGACGCAGGAAAATTTTCCATAGGTGCTTCAACATCGTCGAGCTAAATGTACCTGCGATAAAAAAAAATAACGACATCAATAGATTAATTGGAAAATAAATTAGCTAGTAAATTATGTACTCTAAACCCTATAAGGAGAGGAATTTTGGGTAAAGAGGTTTACCTATGAGATTCGTGTGATCCTAGCAACACCATAAACCCTATATGAGAAGTCATCAATAAAGAAGGTGTGGAAATAAACAAAATCAAAAAGAAAAAACAATAGAAAAGAACTCTCTCTCTCTATTAAATTAAGAACTCCTAGAGTTCAGATGCAACGCCCAGTTTAAAGGAATGCGATGGTGAAGAAATCCATGTATTTCCACTTTCAATAGAAAGGAACATGGGACAAACAATCAAAATTTGAAGTTAAATGTTGTAGGAAGTATGACATTGGATTCACATTGAAAACAAGGAAAAGAAAAGACTTAGCACTCACCTACTTCGCCTGGTAGTCGCCTAATAGTGAGAGCAGTGGCAATGTGTCCATAAAATGCAAGGTAAAGAAACCCAATTTCTACGTAGAGATAACACTAGGTAAATGACAAACCTATTCAATGGTAAACGCATGACGCTAGGTTTTGCTGAGGTGAGCTCAACCATAGATATAGCTTCATACATCTGAAGCACTGAATGGATTCTAGAGCCACAACCACATGCAATTCAGTTGTGTGCCCACAGATAGGTGCATAGCGTACAGGTCAGTAGGAATAACTGAAAAAAATATTTGGCGTGGAGATATGCGTCCAGCTGACCATTCGTACAACTTAAATTGTTATAACAGCTATGTATTTAAGAGACGACAATAAACGTCAATCTCTTTTTAATTAAGGGATGGGTGAGATACAAAGGGTATTTAGAGTTATATACATAGTAGTAATTAATAAACAACAACATTTATGTAGATCCATCTAGACCCTAGCCTCCTAATTAAAGCGAATTGTATCCATTAATTTAACAAGTTATGGCATTGTTAAAGAGTAAGGTGTAAACATAGGAGTAATGAAGTAGTGTGGGGTGAAAGTCGCCTTACAAGCATAGGTTATAAAAATGTTAAGGAATGATATTGCATAATTTTTTTATTTTATTTTTTTTGGGGTACAAATTAGGTTCATTACACATAAATTAGATACATATAGAAAATGCACTTTATGAATATTAATTTAGACTTTTGTGTAAATAAATGAAATTATATATTTGGGAATAGTATGTGAGCTTGAGATCATTTTAAGGGATAATTAGTGTTGCAACATCAAGTATGGAAATAAGATATTTTAACTTCTTGAAAATATTTTAGCTAAAAATGCATGTGATGCTCAAAAAGTAAGTAAAGGAAGTAGAAATAAAAGGTAAGAAGATAAAGGAATTGGGTGAGAATTCCTTTGAGTGAAAATTTCATTTTTTTTTACAATTGGTGAATTCTTATTAATGTGTGTATGCATTGAGCTTCCATGTTGAAAAAAGATTAAATGAATGAATAATACACTAGTGAGACAAAATATGTTTAGTAATGCATTCATAGAATGCATTAAAATGTGGAATGTATGAAGCAAATTTAGGGACTACAATAATGTTCATGATTCCTTGAGTAGTTGCTCAATAGTTTTTAAGGTTGAGAAAACTGATTCTATCATATAATGTTCGGTTTGTTGGTAAGGAACATGTAATTGAAGGATTGGCTTTTCCTTGTTAATTTAAAAACTCGATGGAATTGTTGAAATATGAAAGAAAGTTTCTCATTAATACCTAGTGGGTTATAGCAAAGGCAAGAAGCTTTCAATGTGTAAATATTTCTAGAATTTTGGTGATGCATGCATGAGTTCTTATGGCATGATTTGGTTATGAAAATCATATTATAAATCGTGATAGTACATATGATTGATGAATTAAGTGCATGCAAACTTGTAGGAGACAATCAATTGCATGATTGAATGCCATGAAGATAAATAAATTCTAATAATTTTGAGGAATCATTGAGTAATGGAATCAATGTCATGAATAACTCATCTTGTAAAGAAAAGTAGAAACTAATTAATCATTAATTTAGAGAATGCACATTTCATTTTGGACCATGTGGTTGTTGGAATAAATGTTTGAATGCATTATGGAATGCTTGGAAGGATTGTGAAACAAATAAATAATGCAATGGTAGCTTCATTTCAATTTATTTTTAAATCAATTGAAAGTGATTGAATTATTGTGTGTATGATAGTTTTGAGATCACTTCACAAGATGTTATAAATATTGCAACGAAAATATTTTATGTATGACCACATACCACTATTTTGCCAATTGAAAGTATTTATTGTGGTTGAAATGGACTTGGTTATGATAATGAACGATAAACTACTACCATATGCAATAGTCAAACATCATGAGAATAATCCCATATCTATGAAATTTGATTCATATATGAAGTTTGGAAAAGAAGAATATTTGATTTAAATTATTATGGTTAATCTCATGGAAATTGAATTCTTTTGATATAGGTGAGATGATGGTCTATCAAGGAATGACATATTATAGTTGTGAATCTAAAAAACATAGGGTCAAGGCCATTATGGTACAATGGAAACCTATGACATACATTGGTCGAAATGATTCATGTTATGACAAATATGGTGTGCCATTTAAAGCAAGCAAAAGGGATTCCTTAGCTATAAAACTACATAAGTCTTGAGACTCTTTCTTTGTGATCTGAAATTCCGATCGAAAATGATACTGGTTTATTAAATTTTCAAAAGTGTTTGAATGTATTTAAAAACCACCATTAAAAAAAGCTCAATTTAAATGTCATAGGAAACTTGAAAGGAGAATTACAGCAAATAAACATTAACAAAAAACCACACAAGAGACAATGACATAGGCGTGTTGATACTGAAGTTTGGCTATCTTCATGCCTACTCTTTGGGCTCGGTATTTAGTCAGGAAACCTCTTTATTAAAAAAATTCAAAATTATTATACATGAAAATCTAAGCTTCATCTCAACAAAATAATGTCAATGATGCTTTCAAAAGGCCTCAAAACTCCTATTTTGACTCTTTGCATGCTCAAAATGGTCTCCAAATGGCCAAAGTAAACCATAAACACTATCTGTTGCACTTAAAAGGAAATTACACTATTTATTTTACAACAAAATTAACTTGTGGCTCAATGTTTGAGAAAGTCCGTTATATAAACCTTCATTTGAGGTTCAATCATATTTGAGAAAAAAAAAAAATTGATTCTCGGTGGAGGTTAAGCAATATATTTGGCACATCATTCTCAATGGTGGTTATGTAATATATTTCACATATATTAATTTTTCAAAGGTTATGGTGGCACGTTTGTGGACCCGCCACCCCACACCATTCCATATACGATGTAATATATGAAAATTATGGCACATATCCTTTCCCACCATTGCGTGGAGGTTATAATAGATAATTTTGACTCTCGATGTTGCTGTTAATGGTAGCTCCAATGTTGAGGATATGGCAAGGATCCCACGATATCCCTTTCCCCAAATGAGTCAGTAATAATCTTAAACAAAACCTACATCCCTCATATAATAAGAAGTATAGGTGCTTCAGTGGTAAGTTGCGTGAGCTTTGGCTACTAGGTTTGGTGTTCAAATCCCTTAGGGTTCACTTGTTGATCCATATGAACTTCTTACCAAACTTGAAATACCACATGTCACGTTGTAGTTGGTCAAAATTCAACCAACTTGAATATGACACATGTCACATTGCAGTTGGGTTAAAATTCAATCAACCTGAATATGTCACTTGTCTTCATCTGGTGTCTCCACATGGCAGTCTGAAATCTTGAGATGTGGAACAATGATATGGAACCATTTGTTGACCATTGACTAGTCGAACCCTAAACTTTGAATTTGACCATTTAACGTTTGACTTCGCATAACTTTTTCATATGAAGTCATATTTTGGACGTTCAAGTTGCATTGCATTTAGAACGAAGAAATATACACAATGAAGCTAGTCAGAAAATATTTTGATAACTTTTATTTTCGAGAATTTTCTAGAACTTTGAACTTATTTTGGATCCTCTAGATCACTCTTTGATCATTTCAGATGATTCAGATCATTCCTCCCAAGTAAGAACTTTTGGACCACCAAAAGGTTGTCTACATTATTTAAAGGTGAGGACAATATATCTCCACCTGCCAGGTACCTTTGGACCAACCTGTTTTAAATCTCTACATCTTACTCATCCAAATAATCATCAGTACAACATAAAAATTGCAAAGCACATTGTTCCATTTTCAATCCTTATTTACATCCATATTTGTTGTTATAACCCACATACCACTGAAAAGAAGAAATCTAAATAACAACACTCAACACACTAACATAAATGAAATTGTACCATGTTGACTATTCATAACTGGAACACACCTCAACTTATCATGCAATGGTACTTATTATACAATTTTAGATCCCTTAAGCAAATTAATCTGATTTGTTCTAATTTTTTATGCTTAAGTGTCGTTGATGGTACAAATAGAGTTTTACTTGCATAAGGTTCCATCTTTTATTGCTCCATTATTTCAAAAGATTGTGTTGCCTTTATAGGATGAGAATGCACAATATATTCAATTCCACTTTTTAACAAATGATATTGATTATGTTCCTTGTAGAAAATTGTTTTTAGATCATATAAATAAGGGCTACCTAAGACCATTCCACATGCATCTATTGGAACTACATCACATATGACCTTATCCACAAATTGAGACATGATTGAAAATTGTAAGAGACGTTGTGTAGTTGCTAGTAATTTATAGTTTTCTCTCATCTCATTTAGTGTGTAAGGTCTTCGATGTTTTTTAGTTTTTAATCCCAACTTCTTAACCACTACCTCAGAAATTAGATTATCTTGAAACCATTTTATCTAACAAGGTGTTGATCTTAGTATGCTTCATAATGACCCTTATATGAAATAATTTGCATCTTTTCTTATCACAAGAATTATCAAAATCAATACCATCATCATATTGACCTGCCAAACCTACTATAATTTGAGCCTCATCACCTGATTTTGAACCCAAATTTGTTGGCTCTATTTCTACTACAACTTTTTGCTTACCCTTCTTTACTTTAAACCACTTTGGTCACTTGTTAGGGTCTAGTTTCCAGTAATGTCCTTCATCATGCCCTTAATTCTTGCAATGCTTGCAAGATATCTTCTCCTCTTCCATCATAATGGAATTTGTCCTCTTGGATTTTCCCTTACCTTTTCCCTCTTTTCTGGACGTTGATTTCAATGATACACCAACTCTAGTTTTTCCCACTTCAATGTAAGTTTCCTGAACAACCACTTCATCTAGGTTAGTAGGACTAAACATGAATACAATATTATAAATATATTCAGGTAATACTCCTATATATTTCATTAGAGTTTCTTATGTATGTAAGGGAATATGAAGCATTAATGCGTTCCTGTGAAATTCGTCTGTGTATTCCTACACTGATTGTCCTTTCTTAACTTTAAGACTTTTCCATTCTATTAAGAATTTCTCCTTATATCCCAATAGGTAGAATTGCTTTCTAAGTGCAGAAACAAAACCACTCCATGATGGAATAATCTTACTAATTTGTTGAGTCCCATGCTGTAACTTACTCTGCCACTAGATGTGTGATGTGCCTTCTAGATAAAGTGAAGCTAATAGAATCTTGATCACATCGTCAGAAATTTGTTGCACACTACAATACACCTCCATCTATCTAATCCAGTTATCAAGTTTCTTAGCATTTATTTCACCATTATACATGGCTAAGTCAAATTTCACATCCAATTTAACCAAATATTTTGGACAATATGATTCATGTTGACCACCAAAAAGAGAAAAGAATGGATTTTTTTATCATCCTCGGTTTCCATCATTTTACCTAAATCAGATGGTCCTTCATCTTTAGGATTTTTAGAATGTGATACCTTGGTTTCCGCATCTTTGGGTTTATCTTCCTCTTTCACCTTTTTGAACTCATGGTACATCTCGTCAACCGTGGATCACAAGGTCATCAAAGCATCCACCAAGACTGCATCAGATCTAAAAGGATCATCACCTCTTCCTTCTTCAACCATATCTTTTCCTCGAGTTGTCCTTCTTCTCGAGCTAGCTTCTAGATATCCTTCAACAAGTTATCCTAGACCACGTATTGATTTTCTCCTCATGATCATGCACACTTAAATGAAACTACCAATAACTGCTCTGATACCAATTGATCTAAAATCCCGATCAAAATTGATATTGGTTTATTAATTTTTTAAAAGTCTTTTCATGTATTTGAAAACCACCATTAAAATGTAACACCCCTCCCTTGTGTGATAAATTATTTTAAATCTAATTTGAGTTAAAGCTAGGTGTGATATCCTCTCTTGTGTGTTAAATGATTGTAAACCTAAGCCGAGAAAAGTTAGGTGTGATACCTCTCTTTGTGGGTTAAATTATTCTAAACCTAAGTTGAGGAAAGTTAGGTGATATGTAATACGAAAAGAAAATGTGTTAATAAATAAATTAATAAAATAAATCACTTGGAGGGTGGAGCATCAAGAAAGAGGAGATTCTTGCCAAATGTCATTGAGGAATGGGATAGAGATGAATCTTTCATGATAAAGCTTCTAGATGTGATTCTAGATAAGCTTGGATGGATTGGATATCCATGAGATTGATGGGAGATAAAGACAAGCTTTTCTGAAAAAGACCTAGGTAAATGGAAAAATCCATAAAAGCGGGACACTGCTAATGGAAACTAAAGCATGAAAGAGGGTATTAAATACCAAGTGCATCAATCAATTGAGAACAGTTGATCCTTGGCAAGAACTTCGGTTCAAGGGGAACCAGAGAGGATTCATGGTTGGGTGTTGGTGCTCCTCCCTCCAGGTGAGTCTTTATCCAGTATCACATGCGTGAATTGTACTATATGTCGTTCCTTATCCTGCAAATGATTGCAATGCTTTCAATTTATTATTAATTGTGTAAGAGAATGATATCTTTGCATGATGAATGATTTTGATTCTAAGTTTGTAATTATAGAGGCCAAGGTACCAGAAATATAATCTATGCATTGTGATGAAGTACACCTAATGAAGGTTCCAATGTCAAGGAATTTTGTGTGCCTCTAATTTATGTGATATTATTTATACATTAAGACTTTGGTGCATGTGAACAATTATGGAGTAACGTTCTTAGTTGTATAATGATGTAGTATTATCTATGCCCTGCATGAGCTATATTAGTAATCTCCTTCATAAGTATATTAGATAAAATAAACCCAAAGCAATATCCTATTACATGTTAGTGAGGGGGTTGTCAAAGAGTTTAATGGTTGTATGTTATGATTCATCTTTTTCCCACCAAATATAAATGGTTAATTTGAATCATAAACTCTAACAATTGGATCTAAACCTCCTCATCCTGATACCGTTTGGGGAACAATGTATGTATCCTTGCATGTGCATATTAGACAAGAGAATAGTAGCTTTGATTATGCCTGAAGTAAGATGCATGCCCATGCTAGCAAAAATAGATGTAAGAAAATGTTCTATTACTGTTGCATGGAATATTGCCCATGGGATTTTGGATTGACGGTAAATGGGTGCACTGTTAAGGCACTCCTTGTGATAGGTCACTGGTTCAAATCCCTAGTGGGTGCTTACCTACCAAAATAAATAAATAAAAAATGTTGCATGGAATATTGCATGAAGACATTAAAGTTATTGTAAAGGTTGCATGTCAAGAGAGCATGTGATATTACATCCAGGGTATATTGTTGGAAATTTCTGGTAATTTCAAACAAAAGACTGAACAGAGAACAATGCTCTATTTTCACCACAGGATCTTAACACAGGGAAGCTAAATTTTTTGAGCAGACAGAATTTTCAACACACATGGAAACACTATGTATTCATTAATAAAACAACCTGTTACAAATTCTTCCTCTCTCTTAGAGGGATTCACCAAGAACTTCCAGTTCCATACAGAAAGTTTAACTCGGTGTCAGCTACAAATTTTTACACCACTATGTGTAAAAATAAAACTTACATTTACTACTGTAAAAATCACTTACAATCACTGCTAGAATAAACGCAAATCTCTTACATATGTTGTTGAATTTTTACATTCGTTATCTCAACGAACAAAACAAAACATTTTTCATAATCTGTCTCTCCAGAAAATTTTACACTGTTGTGTAAAAATTTTCTTTACATTCACCAAAAAAAAATTCATTCACTCTAGCGCTATTGGGCATTCCAAACTCCAGAACCAAAAAAAAATTACATTGCATATATTAAAACAACAAAACAAAACATATGACTTTTACCTTTTCTTGTCCCGTAAAACAAGAATTACATCCGTAAACAAAAAAAAAACATTAAAATTAAAAATATTTTCCTATGCCCATACTTCCCATGAATAAAAACTTAAAGACTTTACCAAAACTTACCTATCGTAATAAATTCATTTATTACTTCAGCATGGTGAAAAATTAATTTCTTGTCATTTCACTGACAAACTTGGCGGTCAACCAAAACTTTACTTCACGCAAGTTCAAAATTGTGCATGTCCGGTGATTTAATCGGATGGTTGACGGCGACATCGGGAGGCCCTTCCTTGCTAAACTTTACTATCCGGGGAATTGGTGGTTTTGAAATCGTACTGTGGACACGCATCAACTAGTGGGTGTGTTCGGAGCCTCCCCACAAAATACCACTCAACGTGAAAGGTGGTGCGATAAAAAATGGTTGGTTTTCCTGAATTAAATGCGGGCAATTGAAATTATTAATATTTTAACACTTCCCTTTAATTTCAACTGCTGGGTTATTAGTCATACCCAAACATTTCCTCAAAAATTCAAAACTTTTATGTCCCAATGGTTTGGTCAAAATGTCTGCAACCTGCTCCTAAGTCCTACAATGTTGTAAAACAACTTATCCATTGCTTACCAATTCTTTGATGTAGTGAAACCTTGTGTCAATGTGTTTCATTCTCTTATGAAACACATAATTCTTGGTATAATGCAATAGCTGAGCTATTGTCACAAAAAATCATTATTCCTTATGCCTGCTCTTGGCCTAAACTTCTTAACATCCTTCTCATCCAAACTGCTTGACATGCTGTTGCTGTAGCTACCACATATTCAACCTCTGCTGTAGACAACGCTATAATAGGTTGTTTCTTAGAAGCCCATGAAATAGCTCTTGAACCCATGTGAAAAACATAACCGGATGTGCTTTTTCGACCATCTACACTTCCAGCCCAATCACTATCAGTGTATCCAATTAGATTTGAACATTCTGAAGCAATATATAATATGCCAAACCTTTTAGTACCTTTAACATACCTCAGAATTATTTTTGCTGCCTGCCAGTGTGGTTCTTTTGGCCTCTCCATGAATCTGGAAATCAAACTAACAGCATGCATTATGTCTGGCCTAGTTGCAGTCAAATACATAAGGCTGCCAACTATACTCTTGTAAAAACTAGGATTGTTGCCTTGTTGTCCTGCATATTAAATCTTTCCAACACTTCATTTGCATATTTCTCTTGTGAGATAAAAATCCCATTTCCACTTTGTTCTACTTCTATTCCTAAGAAGTATCTCAAGAAGCCCATGTCAGACATTTCAAATTCCTCTTTCATGATTGTTTTGAAATTTTCAATGAGATAATTATCATTACATGTGAAAATAACATCATCAACATATAACAGAACAGTTAGAATTTTGCCATCCTTTTCTTTGATGTACAGGGTGAGTTCTCCCTCACATTTTTTAAATCCATTTTCAAGTAGATAGGAATCTATCCTACTATACCACGCTTTTGGTGCTTGCTTCAGCGCATAAAGAGCTTTGTTCAATCTGCAAACTTTGTGCTCTTAACCTTTCTTTTCATAGCCTGGAGGTTGTTCAATGTCTACCTCTTCCATTAACACTCCATTTAGGAATTCTGACTTCACATCCATTTGGTAAACATTCCACTTGTTTTGTGCTGCTATGGAGAACACTACTCTCACAGTTTCCATTCTTGCAACAGGTGCAAATGTTTCTTCATAATCTCTCCCATATTGCTGCTTATATCCTTTGACAACAAACTTTGCTTTGTGTCTTTCTATTTTTCCATCAGCATTACTCTTGGTTTTGTAAACCCATTTGACTCCAATGACTTCTTTTCCTTTTGGTAGCTCAACCAAATCCCATGTCTTGTTTCTTTCTATGGCATTGATCTCCTCATCCATAGCTTCTACCCATTTCGTATCCTCAATAGCATCTTCAAAATGAATAGGGTCATCAACATGAAAATATAAAGAAAACAAAGAATTCATACTTCATTTGTTCCCTCTTGTTCATAAATGTCACTTCAATTTTTGAACTTCTTACCTATTTCATTTGGTGTAAAGTGCTTGAAGAAGCACTTTAATTTCCTCCTTGTGATGTGCTTGGAGAAGCACTCTCATTTCTCCTCAAGGGTGTCCCTTGCTGCCCTTGTGTTGGCACTGCTATTTGGGGATGTATCTCAGCCATCTCCTCATCATCTTCATCATGTGACAAAGAGATTTTAACATTCACTGTTTTCTCTATGCTTCCATCCCAAGCTTCCTCCTCAATGAACTGAACATCTCTGCTCACAAAAAACTTCTTGGTGGATGGGTTATACAACCTGTAAGCTTTGGATTCCTCACTGTATCCAATGAAAATACATTTCTTCCCTTTGCTGTCCAACTTCTTCCTTAGGTGATCTGGAATGTGTGCATAAGCCACACATCCAAAAACTTTCATGTGGGTGACTCCTTGCTTTCTCCCACTCCATGCTTCTTACGGCACTCTATTCATGACTGTTTTTGTAGGGCATCTATTTAAAATATACGCTGCACAATGTACAACTTCAGCCCAATACTCATTTGGCAAATGCTTTCCTTCAACATACTCCTTGCCATATCCACGATGGTTCTATTCTTCCTTTCAGCAACCCCATTTTGTTGCGGAGTGTACCTTGTGGTAAATTGTTTGTGAATTCCATTTTCTATACAAAAGTGTAGAAATTCTTTGGAGATATACTCACCTCCTCTATCAGTTCTTAGAACCTTGATATGCAGCCCGCTTTGGTTTTCTACAAGTGCTTTGAAATTTCGAAAATTTTCAAACACTTCACTTTTGTTCTTCAAAAAATATACCCAAGTTTTTCTAGTGAAATCATCAATGAATGTTAAAATATATTGGTTGCCTCCTAGTGATGGAGTTTGCATCGGTCCACATAAATCTGAATGAACAATCTTTAAGGGTGCTTTTTCCCTTATGCTTTTCTCTGATGGAAAACTTTCTCTGTGTTGTTTCCCCAAAATGCAACCTTCACAAAGGCTGTCTAGTTTCTCTATCAATGGTAATCCTCCTACCATTCCTTTTCTCTTCAACAAGTTAAGACCTCCAAAGTTGAGATGTCCAAATCTCAAGTGCCACAACCAATTTTCATCCTTTTGCTCGCTTTGGAAAGCCTCTTATGTCATTGCTGCAATTTCTACCCCATCTTTCAAAACTGCTTTTATCCTCAGAGGGAACATCTTGTTCCTTGTCATCTTTACTTCAGCGATACATCATTTGTTGGGTGCTCTATCCATGATAGTGAATACATCATTTACAAAGAAAACATTGTAACCCTTTTGAACAAGCTGTCCAATACTCAAGGGGTTACACTTCATTCCAGGAACATAATAGACATATGCTATGGTTTTCTTTTCACCTTTCTTTGTAAAGATTTTTACTTCACCTTTTCCCATAACAGAAACTTTACTATCAGTGGCAAGTGTGACTTGTGACTTCACACTATGATCTAACTTAGAAAACAGGGCTATGTTTTCTGTCATATGATTACTACAACCTGAGTCTAGAAACCATATATCATCACTCTTTGTTTCAGCCATATTAGAAGCTATCAACACATTATCTTGGCTGATATTTTCTCTAGTGATATTTGCACTAGTTTTATTACTCATATCATGCTGCTTCTTCCTACATTCATTTACATAATGCCCATATTTTTTACAATAATAACATTGGACAATAGATTTTTCATACCTTTGTCCTTGAACATGATGTTGTTCACTTTGTTGACTGCTAGCTTACCCTTGGTTCTGATTTGGATGGCTGCCTCTTTCTTGAGTGTTTAGATTCTCGGCTGTGGTTAGTAAATTTATTCGGCACATATTTATTGGCGGTGGTTATGCAATATATTTCACATACATTAAATTTTCAAAGGTTACGGTGGCAGGGTTTGTCTCGCCACCGCACACCATACGGCTGTGGTTAGGAAATGTATTCGGCACATATTTATCGGCGGTGGTTATGCAATATGTTTCACATACATTAATTTTTCAAAGGTTATAGTGACGGGGTTTGTGGACTCGCCATCGCACACCATACCACATACGACGAAAGATATTAAAAAAATTATGTTCCGTAGCCTTTCACACCATTGCGTGGAGGTTATAATGGATAATGTTGACTCTCGATGCCGCAGATAACTGTAGCTCCAATGATGTTGATATGGCGGGCTGACAGATATGGCCGCCTCTCGCGATATCCCATCGCCCAAATGCGTCGGTAACAACCTTAAAGAGAACCTGCGTCCATCTTAATAAGAAGTGTAGGTGGTTCATTGGTAAATTGTATGAACTATGGCCGACAGGTTCGGGGTTCAAAAATAGTCATGTTCACTTGTCAACCCAGATCATAAATTTACCTAACCCTATGGAACCATGTGTGAGCAGGTTGGTCCAAATTCAACCAACCCGAATATGCCAGCCACTTGTTTTCATCTGGTGATGCCAGCTTGGGCTGAACCGTATGGAACCATGTGTGAGCAGTTGACCTTTGACTTTTTTTTACCTTCTTTGGATTTGAACTTTTCCAACCCGAATATGCCAGCCACTTGTTTTCATCTGGTGATGCCAGCTTGGGCTGAACCGTATGGAACCATGTGTGAGCAGTTGACCTTTGACTCTTTTTTACCTTCTTTGGATTTGAACTTTTAATTTGCTTAACCTCTACGTACGAATCCGGTGATGCCACCTCGGGCAGAACCCTACTGGAACCATGCCACCATGCGGTTGGTCTAAATTCAACCAACCGGAATATACCAGCCATTTGTCTTCATCTTGTAATGCCACCTTGGGCTGAACACTATGTAACCATGTGTGACCAATTGACCTTTGATTTTTTTTCCTACCTTTTTTGGATTTCGACTTTTAATTTGTCTAACGTCTTCGTACGAAGTCAGATTTGGGTTGTTCAAATTGTTAGGATTCAAAATGATGAAATCTACACAACGAAGCAGGTTAGGAAAGCATATGACAATTAACTTTTATTTTTGAATAATTTTCAGAACTTTGAGCATATTTTCGATCCTACACATCATTTTTTGATTATTACAGATCATTGAGATCACTTTTCTAAGAAGCCTTACTAAGGAATAGATCGTGAGTGAGCTTGAGAAGCAGGAAAAAAATTCTTGTGCTTATTATAGCGTATATAATACTCTCAATAAAGTAATTGAAAATAGGTTACCAATAAACTATGAAGTTGTTGTTTTGGTGTGTAGGAAATTTGATTTTATCATATTATTAGTTCAAAAATCATAAAAGTGGTTTATCGAAAATACAAATTGTTCTTTTTACAAATTTAGGTTTTTATATAACTTCATAAATTTTTCTATAAATAAACGAATCAATATTAATTTAAAAAATAAATT
>APFE030382379.1:2853-18979 GCA_000404065.3 Pinus taeda | reverse complement strand
AAGATTGGTGACCTCTGGCACGTCTTGGTCCCTTCCCTGCCGCAACGTGGTCCACTTTATGTATTCATCCTCATAGCTTCCGACAGGGTAGTACTGCTCCTTGATGGCCTCCCAGAATGAATTCCAGGTGGGTGTGGCTGAAAATAGTGAGCCGGTACTTTCATGTTTCTGCTCGCAGTAGGTTTCCCACCAGTCCTTGACGTGGGGGGCTGCTTTGAGAAGAGCAAAAACAATCTTTTCTCGACTCGAAAATTCATGAACAGAAAAATAACCCTCTAGCAGATTTAACCACTTATATACAGCATCTGCGTCTATCTAACCCTCAAATATGGGGATTTCAAAATTAACTTGTACCTTAAAGGGCGTGGCGTTCCAGAGTAGCTACTAGAAGCTGATGCGTCGCTTCTGGGTAGCCATTGAAGGATCTGGGCAAAGTTGTCCATCATTGCGCTCCGTTGTCGCTCGAGGGCTTCTTCGAGCAAGATTTTGATAGGATCTCCTGCCCCCTCGTCTTACTTCTCATCCGCCATGGGAGGCCGTCGGGATTTGCGAGGCTGGTCTTGCAAAGGTTCGACCGGTTCAAGCCTTAACTCCTTATATCCCGACCTCGTTGGGGACATGTAAAGAAAAACAGATAAAAAGCAGACCGCTCTGATACCACTGATCCGGGGATTTAAATAGGAACGCAATAAAATACAGAGATAACCATATACACAAAGATGCAGCGGAAATAATTCTTCATTTCATTAATGGAATATACCGAAATATGCTTACAACCAGAATTGGAAATAAACCAGCTAGGGCGATGGTAGCTTATCTCTGAGAAGAGATGTGCGGCTACATGCCTCTGAACTGTTCCGAACTTGGTTACAATGAGGCTCGAAGGCCTATTTATTGTTGAGAAACACTGGAAAACCCTTCACATTCCAAAACCTACCCCTAGAAGATGAAAACACCAAATTGTGGGCCCCGTTTGGGTAAATTGGTACATCAATTTCCCGGGGTCATAACTTTGGCATATGATCTCCGTTTGACGCGTACGATAGCTCGTTAGAAAGATCTATCTGAGAACTACCACTTTCAGAAGGGCAACATCGGTCCATGGACCAATGTTGCCCCCAGATTTCCCAAAAAACGTTGTTTAGGGCCTCAAAACTACTCTGGAAGTTCAAGACCCGAAAAACTGCTAAAAATAGTAAGTTGTGCTACAATTAAGGAAACTGAAAACGTTGAGAGAAACAATGATGGGGGTCCAGATGGACTTGGCAGGTGGCCACCAATATCCACCTGGATCATGTGCGGAGTATTGAACAGGGTTCACCAGGCGAGACCCACTGATTGGGACCTGCACGTACCAGCGGTTCGATGGGCCTATAGGACCATGTGCAAAACCCTGACCACAGAATGATTCCAAAGAGGTAGAACAGAGTAGGGACTGTAATTTCTGAAGAGAATGCAAAGTGGAATCCACACGTAATAGCACCCATATATGTGACAGTGCGTGCAACCTAGGACGAAGAAATCACCCACTTACGCGAGGTCGAACACATAAGGCTTCAGGAAGCCATTCGGCGAGGGAACCTTAGACTTCACGAATTGGAAAAAGGCCGAGTATGACTAAAGAAGAAAATCATTTTGATGGACGCAGAGGTCAAAAGGCTGGAAAACGAGATCAAGCAAGCATGTCTCATCGATAAAACCAATGATGACAAGGCAAGGTGTGGATGATCATACCACTGAATTAGAAGACTGTCGCCGAGAATTTATGACTCTGTTACCATGGCTACAATAGCATCTCACCAAACACAGTAACCAGGAGAGTGCACTACATACAATATAACACGCGGCATCGGCTATCGCGAGGGCAATTGGGGATTTTTCGCGAACTATACTGGAAGGCAAGTTGAATCGTCTCATAGGTGGTGCGACCACCTAACTGGTCGTAGGAAGCATAGTCTCAGCGCTCCAGGCAGTTGAAAGAGAGTGCGGAACTATAAAAGAGTACGTCTGGGAGTTGCGCGATAAGGGAGGTGCGCGCAGAATCAACATGTCACAAGGTTCGCGCCCACACACATGGGGCTGCGCTACCACACAGGTAGGCTGGGAAGTGACCGTTAGTGTCATTGTTTATGATGGGATGTTCGATTTAAGGCCAAATGGAGCAGGCGACGAGCATTTAAGACATGAATTATGGGTAAGATTTAGGAAAAGCTGCTGCCAAGAAAGCATTGATGGCCCGGAATTGGGGGGAATGGTCGAATTTGAATTCGAAAAGTGCTATAAGACTCTAGGGTATAGCCATGAGACAACACTTGTTCACTTGAGATTTGAGCAGTTGTTTAGAGCATAGAGTGTTGAGCATCGAGCGATATTCAAGCCCCGAAGTTCACGAACAACCCCATATATTTCAAACGAGATGGTGACTACCAGGAGAGGTTTGGGCTTTATAGAAGGAACCATTGGCGAGGTCATGAAGGACCCCACGGTACACAATGTTCCCAAAGGTACTGAGGTTGCGCCGAAAATCCTGAAATCACCTTGGACACCGAGACCCAAAAAAGATAAGCAAGCAGCGGGACCAGTCCACATGTCCCCGAGGAATCCGCTATTTGGTAAGGTCTCAATGGAAGAAAAGGGCAAGGTTATCACCATTGAGTCAAATGATGAGGAGGAGGACTTACAGGATTTGATTGTTGAAGTTAAGGAGGAAGAAGAAGTGGAGGTGGACATCCAACCAATGTGCTCTGCAACAAAAATTCCCGAGTATGTCCCTCCACGAAAGGGGAAGGCTAAGGTACCAAAGGATCTGGATGCAACGAAGAGTGTGATCCAGACCCCGCTCCTCCCCGATGGAATTACTTTTGAAGGTCCGCTCCTAGGACGTGTACCTACCCTAAAATTCGAAGATTGGGACCTCGCAGACAGTGAGAAGTTCCCACACTTAGAGACGGAGAGCCTAATGAAAAAGACTACGAAGGGGTTGGTGATCACATTACAGCCGCAAAAATGGTTGCGCGGTGTGGATAAGGCTGGATTGCTTCATCTACTGTGGATACCACACTTTCACCGCGCGCCCATCACTATTTTCGTCATCACGCAGCTACTTTTCCTGGTGCATGATGGGTACTTATAGCTGGAGCAGCCTATTCCCATCACGGCGGATCTCATCCACGGAATTTCTCGGCTTCCCTATAAGGGAAAGGAGACTGCGACGATAGCAGGAAAAAGCGATGATTTTGCTCTCGCGGAAGCCACGAATAAAAAATATAAGCTCAAGAAGAAAAAGAGGGGTTACGCCATCAGCAGTATCAAGGATAAAGGGGTGCACATAGCCACCCAACTCCTGGCCGGGAAGGTAATGAGAAAATGTCGCGATGATGAAGTACTAGTGCTAGTAGTGGCGTTGGCTGAATAATGCGTAGAAGGGGTCCAATTCAACTGGGTCGAGTTCCTCTGTGAGGAATTCTTGACCAACTGCAAGGAAGCCGAGGAGCAGGGTAAGACCTTCCACTATGTGTGGTTTCTCTTGTCCATTAGCGAAATAACTGCCAAAGGACAGTCAATTCCCGAGCATTCAGCGTGACTTACTATAGGCTGCAAAGTATGCATCGCTTTGGGCTACCAAGGACGCGAAGTGGATTCTCGATACGAAGATCTTCTGGGTGCTCATGGAAGCAAGCATCCTGATGTGGATTAATAGGAGGTTGCGCCTATCCCCTACAGTGCACAACAGTCTGCGGAGCTTTGCAGACTTCAAGGTGGACATGCACAATATTCACATCAAGGCGTGAAAGGATCCGGCACAGCAGTGGACCAAGCTCCCCTTCATCACCACTAATGATGCAATTTTTACAATGTTAGAATCATGGCCTCTCGAGTGGCGCGCCTCAAATTTGGTGGAGTTGGATAGGACAGTAGCACAGAAAAGAAAGGATGAGGCCAGGATGTGCCTCACGCAGATGGACGAGAAGAGGCACAATGAAAAAGCGACAACAGAGGTAAGGGTAGTCCGCGAGGTAGCACAAGCAGCTGCGGAGCAGGAAAAGGCCACCGAAGTAGCAGTAGCAGCGCAGACAACAGGGGCCACAACAATGCAAGAAGAGGAGGGCCAGGAATTGTCTACAGGATAGGAGGCAGAGGACACAGACCTTGTAGAAGAAGGCGCGAACCCAGGTACAACTTCCACCCAACTCAAAAGGTCGTGTTTCACAGAGAGATCGGGTCCACGGAAAAAGGTCAAGGCCTCCAAATTAGCCCTTGACCCGATCACATAAATGGAAGCTGACCTCTACGACATCGATGAGACAATTCATGATGTCACTAAGGAAGCGCTCCAAGAAGTCATGTCAGAGCAACAGACTATGTTGGGGGCCCTAAGGGTGTAACTGCAGGAAATACAAGTGTGGCCCCACACAGGAAGGAACCATAGCCACCTATGTCGTAGCAGGCACAGCGGCAGCAAAGCAGATGCTATGCGCAAGGATGGCCAATACCATAGTGCTACCGGAAAGGGCGTTAGCAGTAGAGAATGAGATCGACAGAGTCGCGGTTGGTAGGATCAAGGGACTTGGCCTTAATTTGGTTTCCCTTCACACACTATACCAACTGCATCATGGAATAACAGTAGAGCTTTGTGCTAGGGAGGGTCACGCAATTCAAGTGATGAGTGAGAAAAAGATCAACATCGAACAGCTCAGCCTGCAACGTGACGAACTGGTGTCATAAAACCAGCAGTTCATACAGATAGTGGATGAAGCGCATTGGCGTGTCCTAGAGTTGTCCATCATCACGGACCTACCAATAGAAGTGCAGATCTACTATTTGGCAAGTGGAGTCTGAAATGCACGTGAGGAAACAACACGAGTGTAGCTGGAGCTGAATCTCCAGATTGTCGAGTTGCGGCTAAAGGCGTAGCCTTCCACTCCCCCAGAAGTTAGAGAGCAGTCTGTTAGCGCTATCTAAACAGGGTTGGAAGAAATTGGACAGGCAGTGCAGGACTGTATCAGTATGTTGGACCAAGCCTTTGGCGTCCTCACATCCTTGCAAGAGGACCCCAACATACAGCACCTGGAAATAGAGGCACGCGAACTTCAGGAGCACTACGACAGTGTCCAAGGAACTGCGCAGACAATCGTCCTCACTCAATGGCTCGAAAAGATGCAGCAAGCAAGGGAATTGAAAGAGCATTTGGATGCCCAAAGACAGAAAGAGGCACTTCTCAAAGCACTTGTCCAGCCATGGATTGACGACGCCTTCACCATTATGGAAAATATCGAGGGCAAGCTCACACAGATGCAGGGGCTCTACATGCTAAGGCAGGGATTTGATCCTCACAAAGAAGCATCGGAAGAGCGCATGCAATAGGTCCAGCTCCAATTGGAGGGCCTCCATGCCAAGATCACTGCAGAGTGACTCAAGGGCGAGTCACGATGTTTGTGTTGGGGGCCTGTTGGGCATCAGATCCCCCCACATCATGTTTTGGGGCTCAAAGCCCAAGTTTTGGTCAAATGTATTGTAAGACTCCATGAACTGTGGGAGTGGAGCACGAAGTATAGGTTGAGTCATAGGGTTGTCCGCCCTAAGTTTTGTAATGTAATGTAATGTCATGTTGGCCTACCCATGGTCCGCGAACCATGGGATTGTATAAATAGAGCAATGCTCTAAGTTGGAAAGATAGCCAATTGGAGGGATAACGATAGATGAATACGAATGGTTCGAGCATAGAGTAAGAGTCTAAGTGCATTGGGTCGCAGTAGTAGGAAGAGGCTATGTAGTTGAGTGCAGAGAGGCCTAGTAGAGTCTGCAGCTGAGTGCGCAGACCCCTACAACTAAGTGCGCGGAACCCTACAGCTGAGCGCACAGGGCGGGGTTGAGTTTGTAACCTTGAACGAAGAATAATAAAGAGAAGTTGATTTCAAGTTCTATGCATCTGCTTGTATATTGCATTCTATACATTTATACTATTTTGTTTATCGTGTGCACTTATATGAATGTTGGATATAATGTTAATTATCACTAGAATTACACAGATAAGTTAAGTAAAAGGATAATAATAAGTCAATAGTAAGGAACAGGGGTAATAATACAGATCATGCCTCAAGTAGGGTTGCATGAAGGCAACATCACAGGCTATGAAGGACTAATAAATGCGCGTAGCGACGTGCGCACAGGGTCAAACCACGGACCGCCAGAGCTCATCAGACATCCCCAAGGTGTGAAAACCTAGTTCTAGCACCCTCCCATACTACTTCGAGTGAGACCTCAGTCCGCGCTCTGCTGAATATTACCGAAAGGGCCAGTAGTACCAGGATTTGTTTGGCTAAATCACCTTTGAACCTGGGTCAGGCCCCTACAAGCCAACACACAACAAAAAGTCGCATTGTTGTCGGGAGTTAGGACTGGTTTACTAAGCCCTAAATTGAGGAAAGTTGAGAAGTGGTTGGGACATCATATAACAAACAACATAGTGTCTCATGGTGGTGAGAAATGGGGGACAATAACAATTCATCCCTAGAAGTCATTGCAGTAGTAGTTGTTAGCAATGTTATACCATAAGGATATCCAGTAGTAGGAAGCCAAAGTCAGTAAGGATGTAGACAAAGCTACGTGAGGTTGTTGTCGGAATTGGGTTATGGCTAGTGAATAGTGGAGCATCCAGTCACATAACGAGGATGAGGTTAGTGTTCCACAATATTTCAAATATAGGATTAGACTTCCATTTGAGTTATGGAGATAACACCCTGCATGCAGTAAAGCGAGTTGGATGTGTTAGATTCTAGCTAAAGTCACAGGGATTTCTGGAGGTGACATGGATGTTATTTGTTTCAGGTTTGATGGTACATGTGCTCTCAATATCATCCTTGGAGGATGATCAATATAGATTTTTATTCTCAGATGGAAATATGCTTCTATATTCATAGGGAGTGCCCTTGGATACAACAATAGTTCTTGGCATTAGATGGGTGTAGTGATACAAGTTGTTGGGATAGCCTATGAGTGTATCTAAGGGGATCTTGGATATAGGATCAATGTTAGTTACTGAGAGGGAAAATGTGACTAGGAAGAGTGATTCTTTAGGTACTACTAGAACACTTAGTTGGTATGATATTATTTTGGTAGATACACAAGAATGTGATAGTATTCCTCAAAGAATGGATGGTTGTGACATGTTCTTAGCTCAGTTTTTAGGTTATATAGCAAGACAGGCTTCAAGGTCAAAGGGAATAACTACAAATATTGAGATGGGCTTGGAGATAAATCAAGGCAGAGGAGGTTCTTCCAAAAGTACCTTCCTTGCTAAGAGGGAGTGTTGATATTTGTAGCTCGGGTAGGTAACTTTTTACTTGCATGAGGTCTTTTAGCCATGTATCTTGACTAGAAGGACCTTGTTTTTCCTCTTTAGAAAAATGTTTGTGACATGCAATGTGTGAAAGTTAGTTTCATGAATGTAGATGTGTTGCATGTGCCTTGTACTTGAGTTAAAGCAAAGAAAGCTAAAGATAGGAAGTTCAGTAAAGTTAAGTCACTTAGCTTCAATTAACTTGACGAATTAATTTTGGTCGTCAATATTAGCTTAGGTGTTAGAAAATTATATATTACAAAGTAATGGAACACATAAAATATTGCATAAATATAAACACAGAAACCGCATAAAACAAGAGAGACACAGATATACGTGGTTCACCTAGTTTGGGCTACGTCCACGGAGAAACAGCTAGTCCTTCCTTTATATTATCCAACAAACTGAAGAGATACAACCTACAACAAATCTGTTGTAATTCCCTCTTTGCTCTCAATCTCCTCTCTCTTCCTCACTCAGAATACAGATCTACATAGACGCAATAAAATTCCCTCATATATAGCGAGGGGTTGCCTTCTAGGGCAAAAAACCCTAAATTAAACATAACTTCTACCATCAGATCTCCGCCTAATGAACAGCCTAGATTGACTACGAAATTACAACATTTTACAAGGCAATTTTACATCTATTTTTAGCTTCGGGAGCACTTCCCCCGATCCCCCTGCCAGAGGAGGCTCCCAAAGGTTGTAGTCACCCCCCTGGACCCCCCTTGTAGCAAATATTTTATGGGCAATGTTGCCACCCCATTACGAACTGGGGTCCAATGCGGCGGTACCTTTGAATACATAAGATAATCAGGCTCCACAGCTAACAATATCCCACTTGGAGGCTAGTTATAGCAACTCCATTGTTACTTCATTTGTTGGATAATGACTCCACTTTAGACATGGTTGTTTCTCATCTTATTCATCATACTTGAAGACCAATTGAAATGAGCATATTATGAGTTTCTCCCTGGTTACAACTTTTGTTAACATATCTGCAGGATTATGGCTAGTGTGTATCTTTTCCAGCTTCAACTGTCCATCTTCCAACACTAACTGTATGAAATGGTACTTGAGCTGTATATGTTTAGTCTTGGAATGAAATGTAGAGTTCTTTGAAAGATGTATGGCACTCTAGCTATCACTGTATAACCTTCCCAACTCTTGTTTCATACCCAATCCATCCAGAAACCTTTGTAACTAGATCATTTTTCACTAGCCTCTGTAGCAGCAACATACTCTGCTTCTGTTGTTGAGAGTGCAACAACACTTTGCAGTTTTGAGACCCAACTGGCAGTTGTTCCACCTACAGTAAACACATACCCCATTGTGCTCCTCCTGTTATCTCTATCACCTGTCGTATATGCATCAACATATCCTTGTAGAGAAATGTTTGAACCACCAAATCATAATGCCTGATTTGTGGTACCTCTCCAATACCTGAGAATCCACTTCACAACCATCCAATGTTCTTTTCCTAGATTCTTCATGTACCTGCCTACAACTCCCACTGCATGTGCAATATCAAGCCTTGTGCAGACCATTACATACATTAAGCTTCCAACTGCTAATGCATATGGACTTTAGACATATGAGCCATTTCTTTCTGAGTCTTGGGACACTCCTCTTTTCTTAATTTGAAATGGCTAGCCAAATGTATACTAACTAGTTTTTCATTCTGCATATTAAACCTTTTCAACACCTTTTCTATGTACTCACTTTGAGACAATGTTAATTTGTGATTCTTCCTGTCTCTAGTTATTCTCATACCAAGGATTTGTTTTATAACACCCAAATCCTTCATTGCAAATGAGTTCACCAATTTTCTTTTGAGAACATTTATTTCCTGCATGTTAGAACCTACAACAAGCATGTCAGCTACATACAATAACAATATAATATAGCTGCCATCATTTTCCCTTTTGAGATAAACACAATGATCAGAGTGACATCTAGTATAACCTTATTCAGACATAAACTTGTCAAATTTTATATACCATTGCCTTTGAGCCTATTTTAAGCCATACAATATCTTCTTCAACCTACACACTAGTTTATCCTTCCCTTTTACCTAATATCCTTATGGCTGCTACATATATATCTCTTCCTCCAAATTCCCATGGAGAAAGGTTGTCTTTACATCTAACTGCTCAAGATGCAAACCTTTAGCTGCTACTAGACTTTAAAAAGTTTTGATTGAAGTCATTTTAACAATAGGAGAAAATATCTCATCAAAGTCTATACCCTTTTCTGTGTAAACCCTTTGACCACAAGTCTAGCTTTATACTTTTTTCTACCTCCATATTCTTCCTTCAACTTGTAAACCCATTTATTATGCAATTTTGTTTTACCTGCAAGCAACCTGACTAAGTCCCAAATCTGGTTATGTGCTAAGGAGTCCATCTCTTCTTTCATGGCTTGCTACCACTTCTTCCTGGTTTCTACCTGTATTGCTTCTTCATAACATTTTGGTTCACTAGAATCAGTCAACAATACATAATATAATGAAGGAGAGTATTGTTCAGGGGGTCTACTTATCCTGATAGATCTTCTAACACCACTTTCAGGTGTTTGAGGTGCTTGTTGTTGTTGTGATTGTTGTTCTGGATGTTGATCATTATGATTTTCACGCACAATCACTTTTTATGTGATCTCGTCAAGCACTGTGTATTCTCTGTTTTCTTTTTCCTGTTTTTTTCCTGCAGTTGATCCTTATACAAAACCTTTTCATTGAATATGAAATCTCTGCTCGTAATGATTTTGTGTTTTTCATAATCATAAAAGCAATAACCAAAATCATTAACGCCATATCCAATAAAGGTACATTTCTTTGATTTTTCCTCAAGATTTGTTCTATTTTCTTTATTAATGTGGACAAAGGCTTCACAACCAAAAGTCTTTAAAAAATAGTAGTTTACCTTTTTACCTACCCATGCCTCCTCTGGAATACCACCATCCAAGGAACTTGAAGGTCCTCTGTTTATTAGATAAACAAAAGTATCTATAGCATCTGCCCAAAATTGTAAAGGCAATCATGCATGTAATCTCATGCACCTTGCATGCTCCATGATTGTCCTATTCATCCTTTCTGACACACCATTTTCTTGTGGTGTTCCTGGAACTGTCGTCTCTCTGTGAATTCTATTCTCTGAACAGTACCTATCAAACTCTTTGCTGCAATATTCACCTCCATTGTCTGATCTGAGACACTTCAACCTTTCTCCTGTCTCATTTTCAACCAAAGCTTTCTATTTCTTGAAAGTATCAAATACATCATATTTATTTCGAATACAATAAATGCAGGTTTTTCTGGTTGCATTATCAATAGAAGTAACATAATAACGAGAGCCACCAAGAGATGATACCTAAGTAGGTCCCCATACATCTTTATGCACAAGCTCTAATTTTTCTCTCTTCTTTTCTTTACCAACTCTGAGGAATCTGACTCACCTCTGTTTTCCATAAACACAATTCTCGCAGAATTTTAAATCAACATGCTTCAAAACTAGCAACAAATTTATTGAGTGAAGAATCTGCATCCCTTTCTCACTCATGTGCCTGAGCCTATGATGCCACAATGTTGTATCTTCTCTTGTAGAGGTTAAAGCATTAACATAATTAAAAATACCATTGCGTAAATACAATGTACCAACCTTTTCTCCTTTTTCTATTAGCAGGGATCCTTTAGTGACCTTCCAGGTTTTATTTGTAAAAGTAGTCACATAGCCTTCACCTCCCAACTGCCCTGTTGAAATAAGGTTTTTCTTCAGATCTGAAACATGCCTTACCTCCTTCAATAGCCATTGATTTCCATTTTGTTGTTTTATGAAAACTGTACCCATTCCAATGATTTAAATGGGTTTATCATCACCCAATCGAACCTGTCCAAAATCTCCTTGAACATAATCATGAACATGTTTCCTATCAAGTGTGGCATGGAATGAGGCCCTGAATCTACCACCCAGGCTCAATAATATTTTCTAAAGAAAGAATCAAAGCATCTTGCAACACATCACATATCACATTTGCTTCATGATTGTTTTCTTGTTGCACGTCTCCTTCTTTTCCTTTCCGAGATTTGCAGTCTTTCTTCAGGTATCCTTTCTTCCTGCATTTCCAGCACACTATCCCCGATCTAGACTTGGATCTGCCTTTCCTTGACTTACTGCGATATCCTGGGCTCTTTCCTCTTTCCATTTTTCTTCCCCTAGTCTCTACAGTCAAAGCATTACCTGATGTCTCACCGGAGCTTTTTTGTCACATTTCCTCACTAAGGATTGCACCGACAACATCATCAAACTTTAAAGTACTAGATCCAGAGAAAGAGTTACTAATGGCCATAACTAAACCATTCCAACTTTTTGGCAATGAGCATAGAAATAACAGAGCCCTAACTTCATCATCAAAAGTTACCCTACAGAACTTAACTGACTGGTAACTGTATTAAATTCAGTTAAATGATCAGCAACAGACCCACCTTCTGACATTTTCATATTAAATAAACGCTTCATAAGAAATACCTTATTTGAGGTTGAGGGTTATTCATATAGTTTGGCCAATGTCGACATTAAACCCTTTATTGTCGTTTCCTTCGAAATATTAAACGCTACATACACCGGTAGGCACAGCCGTATTGTTCTACGTGCCTTTCTGTCAAGAATATCCCATTTTGTATCTATCATACTCGTCAGCTTCTTTGCCTTTCCGCTCAATGGTTGGTACAGATCTCTCTGATACAGATAATCTTCCATCTTCATCTTCCACAGCTGGTAGTTTTGGCCCTTAAATTTTTCGACCCTAAACCTACCATCTTCTGCCATTTCACCCACTCGAACTAGGAACCCTTCTCTCTTGCGAATTTATCAGCAAAATAGACCTTCAACTCTAATACCAGTTGTTAGAAAATTATATATTACAAAGCAATGAAACACATAAAATATTGCAGAAATATAAACACAAAAAACGCATAAAACAAGAGAGACACAAATATACGTGGTTCACCCAATTTGGACTATGTCTACGGAGAAACAGCCACTCATTCCTTTTATATTATTCAGCAAAATGAAGAGATACAACCTACAACAAATTCGTTTTAATTCCCTCTTCGCTCTCAATCTCCTCTCTTTTGCTCACTCAGAATACAGATCTACATAGACGCAATACAATTCCCTCACATATAGCGAGGGGTTGCCTTCTAGGGCAAAAACCCTAAATTAAACATAACTTCTATCGTCAGATCTCCACCTAATGAACGACCCAGATTGACTACGAAATTACAACATTTTACAAGGCAATTTTACATCTATTTTTATCTTTGGGGGCACTGCCCCGATCAGCTCCCAAAGGTTGCAGTCGCCCCCCTCGACCCCCCTTGCAGCGAATATTTTACAAGCAGTGTTGCCACCCCATTATGAACTGGGGTCCAATGAGGTGATACCTTTGAATACATAAGATAATCAGGCTCCACACCCAACATTAGGAAAGTTATAAATTGAGCCTCAGTATTGAGGCTAAGACATAACATCAACACAAGATTGAAAGTGGAATCTCAATGAGCATGTGTTGGGTTTGAGAGAGTACAAAGGAGTTGGAGACCTAGATCTATGAGAGAGATTCGATCTGTTGCATCAGATCTAGAGTTTTTTAATCTATATTTTCTCAGTTGGACAATCATCCCAAGTTGGGAGCCCAAGTTTTGACTTTTTATTAATGAGGAACTAATTTGTTGGGAAGAAATCTATTTATTATTATGTGATTCAGATCTTAATTTGCTTCCACTGAAGTTTTATGTGTTAGGAACTTAGCCACGTATTTTTTCAATTATTAATTGTTGGGAATTATATATCAGGTGTTGGGTTCGGTGAAATTCTAACAGCATATAAACATAAATGCAAAATTATAATAAATATATACATCTTACGAGGAGAAACTTTGGTGACATTGCATAAAACTCAAAAACACTACAAATAATATCCCTTTCTTAAATTTTTATTTCATTTGTAACTGTGTGTATAGGACAAAAATTATTTCTCACTGGAGAAACATTATTATTGTATAGTACATTGCACATGGCCATGAGATCATGACACTCAAACAAAGTTACTTCCATTGTCCTTCCATCTACCATCAAGTTCTTATATGATGAAAGCCTATTTAACTATTTCATTAAATTCTTCTTGTTTTCACGATCAACAACATGTAACATCAAGTCATTGTCTTATAATAACTCAAATTACATTTCACATATTTCCAACATAAATCATAATGCACATAATAATCAACACCAACTTTACAACAAACATCAATGACTCTAATTCTAGACCAATTTTCATATGATTCAACCATAAAGAAGCATATGACTTTACTCGGTTCACTTTAACTCCACATGAAGAAAAAACAACTCACTCAACCCATATCAATGCCATCATCTTCTTTACTCTACATTCTCATTTCCTTATCAATTGATATTAGATTAACCATCTTAGGTACACCATGAAAGTCAATATTATTTAGACATTGCAAAGCCTTATGACTCATCCTTAATTTAATAAATATTGAATTCATGTTCCTAGGCATAAAATGTAATGTACCCAACCACTTAAACCATGGTTAATGATGTGGGGTATAACTATACTTGACATTCAAGGTTTGTTATGAAGATGGAGTTATCAAATTTGTTTTTCTTTATTTTTTTCATTAGCTCAAATCATGCTACTAAGACCAACATCAATTTTTTCATCGAGAGATTTCCAATAATATAAATTTCATCTCATTTTTAGCTCTAAGCACAAAGTTTTCCCAATCAAAAATTCTTATGGCTTAAGGGCCACATGAAGGTTCGTATGTTCCACATGACTACGAAGTGGAAATGCTTTGCCACATGCCACTTGCACACTTATCTACATTCACTTCCCAGCGATCATACCAAAGCCCTGCCATACTAATTGTTTATGTAAATGCACGTTTCCATTGTTTTGGTGTTCTAGTATGCAAATATGTTGGTGATCTAAAATGTCAATATGTGCATTGATCTATAACTATGATATGTTGATATGGCTATATCCATGATCTCCATTATGTTGTAATGTTAATATGGTGATATCCTTTAATATGCCAATACTTTGATGTCCCAATGGCTTGATACATTAGTATGAAATATCGAGGTATTTGTAAATCTCTATAACTGAAAATGCTTGTAAATTCTCGATAGGTCAGTAGATAGCTCATCATGCCACATCATTTTTCTAACATACGATTACAATCCAACATGTGGCAAATGTTTATGTATCCTATGGCATGTGGAATTTTTTTACGTGTGCCATGTGTCACTCACCTTTGCCTAGTTAGCATGTAAAAAAAGATGAATCCTGATGACACTTGTCATACAAGTGGCATCACCATGTCATCTCTGGTAACATCATCATGAAATCGTTCCTTGTAAACTTTGATACTTTGATATCCAATGCCATTAACTACCACACCCAGCTAATAGAGATTTCACCATTTAATGTGAGTTTGTTAACAAGGGTTGTGTCATATTCAGGTTTCTCAAAGGAATTTCTTTTGATTCTTTCAAGGCTCGATATCCTAGTAAGCCAACTTCCAATTGGTTCTACGTCGGATCCCTTACATTGGCCATGTAAGAATGGATTAAGTTTGATGCCCCCAACCCCAAATTTTCCATGGAATGTTGCACTAAGGGACTCCATCCCCATAATTCATTTTTTCCTAAAACAAAGGATAAAACCAAAAATCCTCTCTTCAAAAAGGTTTAGCTACAAAGAAAATCCTTCACTTGTTTCCAAAACTTAAGAGATATCTTCGATGAAGCCTTAATCTGCATAGAAGATTGTTGATGATGCATAGGCCTCTGTTAGGGCTACAACATCATCCAATGGCCTCCATCTTACTGCTAATTTACCAAGCCCTCCTTCCTCGAAGCAAAAAATTCCATTTTATGAAATTTTCCCCTTATGATATCTCCAATCTTCTCATTATTTCTAGGAAAAACCTCCCCATAGGTCGGAAATCCACATTAGGGTATATTATGGTTTTTTCAAAACCTTTACCTGGCGTCAAACAAATCCATAGTTTTTTAGTGAATTCTTTCATGTTTCCATCAAATTTTCTAAGAATAACCTTTCCCTTGAGTCTCCCTCTTGAAATCAAGGCCTTTATTCATGACTCTCATATCTACATCACCAACTAGACCCTCCGATTACTTTAGTTGATCTAGGGCTTCTCCAATCTATTTTTGAATAGACCATCAACACCAACCATGACTAGAACTAAAATCCCTTCATGTTATAGCTCCAAATCTCACTATTATGGTTTCTGATGCTGCACTCATGGCCTAGGGCAACCCTTCCTTCCAGACCTAGTCCAAAATCTAAAAAACAGTGTTTTATTCCCTGTACACAACATTGCCCTGAGTTAAATGCGTGTATACGCGGGTTCATATATACCCAACCCGCGTATATGTATTAAAACACTTAAAAAAATATAAAACTCCTTATTTTCGGGTGGAGATCGCGGGTTTTACCTACTGATCACCTGTTAGTGCCCGTGGCCTCAACTATCCCCAACCAATTCCTAACTAAAAACTACTTTGGAATTGGTATAAAAAGACACCAAAGGGAAGGCCTAAGGGAGGAGAGAATATAGAGAAAGGTTATTATACTGAGATTTCCCCTGATCAGGTCTGGAGACCCTTGTGCCTTCTGCACTTCCCCCATTTGTACAGGAAACCCTTGTTTCCTTGTGATTTGATGTTCATCCCTTA
>APFE030382374.1:64666-109492 GCA_000404065.3 Pinus taeda | reverse complement strand
ATGTAGCCACACATCTCTTCTCAGAGATAAGCTACCATCGCCTAGCTGGTTTATTTCTATTTCCGGTTGTAAGCATATTTCAGTATTTTCCATTAATGAAATGAAGTATTATTTCCGCTGCATCTTTGTGTATATGGTTATCTCTGTATTTTATTGCGTTCCTGTTTAAATCTGGATCAAGTTTTGAGCCTACAACCCCAAAATCAAGCCATCTTTCAAGTGCCCGACTCTCAACCACAGCCCAGAAATTAATGAGATTTTCAGAAATAATAAATGACACAAGGAAAAATCCTTTGATATAAAACTTAAACAAGGAATTGACCTAACCAGGTCTAACCATGACAGTCATTTCGTCAAACACATAATGAACATGAAATCTATAGGTCATGAATACATATCTAAACATAGATATATGAAACTTATATGAGAATCATCAAGAAGGTTTAATGCCCTCTCACAATAGCCGCAATAACATATGTTAGGTCATGCATTAAATAACCATTCATTTACCAATCAAACATGATCAGATCCATAACTTGAAACTGTTATAAAACCATGCTTATAACGAGCATATAACCAGAATAATAACAATGATAGAACAACCATTAAAGCCACATCTTAACAAGTACATTTACTCATAAAATACAAGAGGAAATTAGCTCTTATTAACATATGCAAAATCCAACCAAGTCAGGGACTTCCACGTACCACTCAACCATAGATTGGCTTGAATTAAATATTTCTTTCATTCAATCACCCACATGCCATATTTAAAGCATGAATATGGGATCTCATGAGATAAAACAATCCATAAAAAATTAAGGGAATCCAAAGGTTAAGCCACCTCCATCCTTACACTACCATGATCTCACCTAAACCTGTCCCGAGATCATAAAGCCAAACCAAGCTTGGATGCCTTAGAATTCCTTCACCATCCCTTCAGGAATTTTCCTGTCTCCACCCATATGTTGAGGGCTTCCTGGAGAAAACCATCTCCACCCCTAACCCTTGGGATTTTCCTTAGACCATCTCACCTGGATCCAAAACCCTCCGGCAAAACCCATGCCAGTGATATCAAATAAACCAAATACACATATGCAAGTACCATGCATCCAAAACTAGCTAGGAAATCACACATGCGACCTGTTACCTGCAAGTAATCCTACTGAAGTCTCTTGATCCAACTCTTCCCTGCTTAATCCTTGCTTTCCTTTTCTTTCTTGTCCTTTCTTTGCTTGCTTGCTTACTTGCTCCTCTTGGTGTTCTTCTCCCTCTAAATCCAATTCCAAAATTGAACTGACAGAAGGCCCCAAACTGATGCTCTAATGTATTTTAATTATTGATGCCTCTAATTTCTTCCTTTTTTCCTCTAATTTCCTTCAATTTCCTCCTCACATGCAACCTATGACCTTTCATCTCCCTTTTCTCCTAATTTCCTTTATTTTCGTAAATAAAATGCCAATAATGCATTTTTGCCTTTTCAATGCCTTTGCCAATGCTTTTTCCAATTTCCCCTTAGCCATAATAAACAACAAGTGATGCCCACTAGGATGCTTTGCCCAACATTCAACTTGGAATACGTGTCCCGTGACCTTGGTCTCATTTTGCCTTTATTAACTTTTATTACATGAACTCTTAACCCGGGGTTGTTATACACAAAACATTGGTACTTTGATCATGGAGGAGGTGGTTGAGGTGAAGGTACATGTGGCAAACTTTCTATGAATGTTGTTTAATAAATGACTAGGCCAAGCCTCTAAAGCTGTTGATCAAATGTCGATCAGTCTCTAACTGAGTATTGTGCTTGCACTTCCAATGCCTTCATTTCGGTTAATTATTTTAGCTTGTTGAATAGTGAGCTTTATTTGAAGATTGTTAAGTCAAGGGTACCTTATTGCTCTAGCCACTGTATTTTGACGTGAAATTTGTGCATATAATTGATTGCATTTGTAGCTTCTATCTGAGCTTTCTTTCCTTAGCCACTGACATTCTTCCTATATCAACTTTGTCTCTATCTTCTTCTATTGTATGATTTATTTTTCGAGGGATGATATATCTCGACGTTCAAAAACACATTGTTGCCAATCTTATAAGTCATTAATAAGTGCTTGTTGGATTATCAGTCGATTACATGTGGTCGACAAATAGGGTAGCAATTTATTAAGGACAACATTAAGATTTGTTTCCTTATCCATGGTCTCTTCCAACTTGTTCTTTATTTCTTTGAATGAATTAACCTCCTTCTCCAATGGAAATTGATTCTTCCATATTTTGTGTTTGTCTTTGTTGTTGGAGTTGTTCGACCTATGCTCTCATTTGTAACTTGCCATCAATAAGTTGATGAACAGATTGTTTCATGGCATCCATCCAGTCGTCCCATTGGCTTGGGAAATCCAACTGCAATTTATGCATGGCCAATGTCATGCACTCAGTCCATACTGCTTCTTCCTTCTCCTTTTTCAATTGTAGTCTGGCCACTCCCATCCTTTGATCGCTTCCATTTAACATTTGTATCCATTTAGACTTCCCAATGAATCCTAAAAACTTGATTTCCTGATGTCTTGTCTATATCCTGTGTTGTTGTGTTCGATTCAAGTTGGGTACCCTGTGGTTTCTTTGATTTATCTTTTTGGATCTTGTCATGGTGCCTTTTTGTTGATGTCACCATAGGAATTTGTGTCGCTAGTTGGGTTGACTGGACTAGTTGTTGCGACTACGGTTGGGTTTTAGTTGATTGTCCTTGTGCTGTCTAATGTTGTCCCTGGGGTAGACATTAATAACATCTAAGTTAAAGGGCTCCTCCTTGATCTCGATAGCAATGCCCTTTGCTAACTCTATGTGCTCTAGAAAGATAGCTTGGGCTTGCACCTATTGTAGCACATAATCACTCCAAAAAATTTCTTTGTTGACTTCTTCGTATTTGCTCAGATGTCCATCTAACTTCTTCGTCTTTTTTACAACACCACTCTCACCCATCTACTACACACGTCTATGTTGCTGACACCATGACATCTGCCATTTTATTGCTTTCATAAAAAAGCAATCAAAGAAGAAAAGGTAAGAATTTATAAATGAAACGAATTGCAGTAAATGTAATGAAATTTTGATGGAAGCTCACTAGACGGATATGGTAAGGAAGAAAAATTGCTAAAGAATGGAACAATATTTTAAATTTTATGTTTCAAGCAGGCTTACTGTCAAGCCTGCTCAGGTCAATTTGTGCAATGGCAACCTTAGTTCGTCAATGAGTGCATGGGACTTGGAAGAGCTTAATTCAAAAATTGAACGTTCGAACCTGCGATTCGAGCCGTCCAAGGACCCACCTGTCGTCAGAGAAGCTTCTGTTTTCCCTCCATCATGTGGCAACGATGTGTGAATTGATGGTATCCATGTTATTCTGCCGCCCTCGCAATTTCCATTGAGAGTTTCGAACGAAATAATCGGGGCTCTAGGTGGCTGGCACAGTGGCATGCCCCACTAACTAATAGTTTATTTTGGTGGACGGGAATTGTTAACTAACGCAAATTTTGGAGAGCCTCCATTGTGCTTGTCATAGCATCTGATGCCTCAAGTCCTCGTGCAGGGTTTTATCTGAATTTTGTTCAAACTTTATATATCTTTTGCAATGGAATCCAATCTATTTGGGCCAGATAATACGACATGGGATTTTATTGTAATACAAGTGTTTGTTATGCTAGTATTTTTAGTAATTGTTCAATTTGTATCCTAGTTTTGAAACATTATATCTGAGAACCTCGTAGAATAAGAAGATTTATGGAAAGGCAAGGAGTGAAGGGACCTCTGCCCAGCTTTATGGTTGGAAATATCATCATCATTTCCAACCTTTGTGAAAAGGATGGAAAAGGATATTGAGAATGATATGGAACACTTGATCCATGACATTGTCAATAAGGTTTTGCTGCATTATGCTAAATATGACAGAGTTTATGGGAGTCGCTTCATATTGCTCTATGGTGTGGAGCCGCAACTAGCAATATTCTAACCTAACCTGAACTAATAAAGGATATACTATTATCCAAGCATAGGTACACCTATGGAAAGTCTCAGTTATAGAAAAAAATGAAATAAGGAATTTCATTGGAAAAGGACTGTTAATGGCCAACGGAGGGACCGAGGCCCACTGGGACTACCATGATGATGATTTTAATAGGAAAATGGAAGAATTTGTACCTTAATTCAAACACCAATTCATCTAGAAACACGACAGTCTCTATCTAGCTGCATGTTGTTCATCAATTGGTAGATAAAAAATGTACATCTTCAAAGAAGCGATGCACCTGCCAAATGAAATCAAGGTCAGAGAATGATTGCAGAGCCTCGCACCTTTCGAGCTTTAACAGAGGGGAGGCCATATTTTGTGGCTAGTTCCAAATGACTTTGGTGACGTGGAAGACATTGGAAAAGGGGTGGAAACCACTGCATCATCTTCTGCCCCACCTCCTCGGGCCACATTTCGCTTGTGGAATTCTGCGTACAACCGTTTTTGTCATGTTTTCCACTCAATAAAATTTCCATATTAAACCATTTTCCCACACTTCATTGATGATAAATAACCATTTCCATCATCAAACCTTCATCATTCACAATTATACATCCGGGTGGTTAATATATTGTTTCTCTATGTTCTTAGTGTATTAAAGATGATTATAGTGTAGTTTTGCTAATGATGGTTTATGCAATATGATTAGCATAGTTCAATTTTTTACCAACAATTCATTTTTGGTACATGAAAACATTGTTTAGCATATGTGCATGCTTCTAGAAAGGAATCTGCCATATATATTTTCAAGGCTAAGATTTCAACATGGTTTTACACCTCTCAGAATGTGTCCATCACAAAGAGTGGATTTTTAGCGTGTGATTTAAGTTATAGCCAAAATAAACAAAGGTTTTGAAATTGTCAAGTTGTACCTTGATTTATGTGTCGATTGGAAAACCTCAAAAATCTAAGACATGGGTTTTGTTTCCATTATAGAAAATGGAGTTGTCTATAATGGGACTTTTTGGAGATTCCGGTGACGGAATTAGGCGGAAGAAATGAGGTTAAATCTTGATTTTTAGCAGTTAAAATGGTTTTTTAACTGCATATTTGGATTCAGCGCCCTGGAAAACCCCTGGGAGCCATTGATTGTGCAGAAACTAGCTATCAAACTTGGCATTCCAATGAATTGGTGCCGGATTTTGACCGGAAAAATCCGCCGGAAAAGCTTTCAAAAAGTCGCGTTATAGACCACTGCATAGAAAATTGAGTAAAAAGTAGGTGGTTTTTTGAAATTCGAAACAGTTTGAGAGTTATGATCCTATCTTCAACTCTAATTTTCCTGAAATGCATAATTTTCTCAGATTTGAAAAATACCAAGAACATCATTTGAGTTCAATTGATATAACATTTTGATTTTGGGGGATTGGATCTTATCCTCCCCACTGATTTTCATGTATAAATGAAACCTCATAAATCATAGGAGGGGGCATTAAGCTTTTATAGGAAAGAATTTATCATTATATCAAGGGAGCTAGTTGTTAGATTTGTAAATAGGGTTTTGATCTTAATGAAATGTTGATTTTTCTTGCGTATCCATTAACATCCATATATGATTTAGTTTTCCAGGTGCATTACCTAGGTCGAGAATAGCCCCTTCATCCAGGTAATGATGCCCTATTATTTCCGTTTTGTTTTCCAGATCAGTTTTTCTGTTACTACTTCATTACAATTTCAATTTGATTATTGTGTCTTCATATTTCTGGTGTTCTCTTTTTTATCATTTCCATTGCTCATATATTATACACAGAGTATTCTTGTGTGAAGGATTGTTGCCACATGGGAATGGGCCTTATTCCTTTACTAATATTACGTGTGAAGGATGGTTGCCACATGGGAATGGGCCTTATTCCTTTACTAATATTACTTGTGATATTGTATTATAGTGATGGTGTTTACAACATTATTGAGCAGAGGTTTCAATGATACTTTGAAAGGGGATCTTTACCATACACAAATCTATTTGTATTCATATGCAATAACCCTCAGATTTGCACTGTGAACTGAAGTCTGATTCAATCTGGTTTTTTTTACTGAAACCATATCACCTTTTGTAATTTTAGTTTTTTATTTGTGAGCATTTGAAATACTCTAACTTTAGTTCTGATACAAAGTAGGCTTCGAGACAAAGTTTCTTGTTATACTCTACCATACTCTGTTATTTATACCTCAGGTCTAATGTGATTTTCTCAGGATCTATACGAGAATAGTATTGCCTTTTATTGACAGTGTGTTGAGACCTATATCAAGGCCTTTATTTGACTTCTGATAATACATACGCGTGTTAGCATAACTCGATTTACAATAGAGTATATAAATATACATGTTGTGCGCTTGAGTCTTTTCAGAAACTGTCTTTGTCTCCGAAAAAGATTTGTTATATTTCATATGGTTCATGATATGATAACATAAGGCATGCATTACTTATTGAAAAAGGACTACTCCGTGATTTACGATATCTAATATGAATTGCATGGTGATTTGTTGAATGAATCCATATGGATCCATTACGAATGCAGAGTGAGCTAGTGTAGTAAGTGTGATGACTTATATGAATGTACAATGTTATGGATATGCAACAAATTGTTTGCAGCATTGTGATTTCATTAATTGGTGTGAATCTTATTTGGTTGCATATATGTAAAGTTTATGAATTCTTGGATTGAAAACAATATTTAGTCTTAGGTTAGTATTCTTGCTCGAGCAACGGTTAGTATTCTTGCTCGAGCAACTAGCAAACTAGTAACTAGTCATTAGCATTTAGCTATTTATGATAACCAGTGAATGAATGTTGCTATACATTTGTAGGTTATCATAGAATGGTTTTGAGTGAAATTCCATTTCAAGTGTTTTCATTTACATTCCTCGCTCTTCATTTTAGTATTTGGTTTATTAAGAACTTAGGTCAAGAACTAGAACCATTTATATTTTAGATCTAACTTTCATTGAGTAGTTGAATGCTTGCCTTGGGAGAAATGAAAGATTGTACTATGAAGCCAAACCATGAGGTCTATGAAAAAGGCTAGATAAATAGGCCTAAAGTTCATGTGCTTTTCATTTCATCTTTCAAAGTTTGTTTAGCATTCTCAATTAGATTATATTAGAGTAGATTAGGGCTTTGATCCTGAATAGATTTGTTAGCACCTCTATGTTCATGGACTCTTTGTTTGACGATTAAATATTGAAAATATAATACATATATTTTGACTAAATCAATGCTCAGCACTCAAATTTTAAATCAAAGTTTCGTCACAAGCCCATGCTTTATACTATGTTCATGCACCAAAACTTGCCTCAAAGATTTGCAAATAACTTTAGGACTCAACTCTACTGCCTCCAATTCCATTCAAATTCCAAAACTTTTCCAACCTGTAAACATCTAGAAAATTTAAAGGTTATAATCATATGGCACTCTAGAGTTTGTGAGGGCCATAGATTATATTGGGAGAAATGGATAAGTGGATGTTTGTGGTGAGGAAATAGGATTTTATTTGGGCATTACAACGAAAGGAATTTGGGAGTTCTAAGTCAACTGGAAGGCTCCTTTGAATGAAAGCATGCATGTGTATGGATACCACTTGGGTACACGATGCATGTCAACCTATCATGGAGTTTGTGGTGGAATTGATATGTTATACTCAGTTTGTGGTGAAATTGATGTATGTTGTCCAGGTCTTCCATGTCCTTTCGATTTTTGGAGCTTCTCTACCAACCACAACGAGGTCATCGAATCAAAAAATAGCCATCAACATTTGTCAATCTATTCATTAATCCGAAAACTGCCATGGATATTTCACTAGGCATTTTGTCACAATAGATTTGGTAAAATTATATTTAAATAAAAATACAAATTCTACACTTGTATGGTTTTATTTCTCTTTAGACTTCTAGATATGTATATTATTGTTAATTGTGTATGCATGAAAATTAAAATTATGCATAAAATAGAGAACGACAAAATAAAATATTGCAAACACATTTGACACAAGATATAACCTGGGAAACCCTTTCGAGAAAAAACCCAGCTGGAAGGTGAGACCACTTTGCTCGCTTTCTCTAAAAAAAATGGTTGCCAATACTAAGAAGTATGGCCTTTGGTGTGTTGGTTACTACAATACACAAATACTCTATGTGTGCTTCATCTCCTACCCATCTTGACTTTTTTTGCTCATCTGGAACATATGCACTCAAATGAATAGACCCCTTTTCCTCCTAGTGGCCTAGTTATATCAAAGACTGATAGCATACTAGTCGTTAGATTTTACTACCTCTACTCTTAACCATAGTTACAATAAGGACTCTTCTAGATTCTTCTTCGTCATAATCAAGTGGTTATCCCCTTTTCCATGAATGATGGGGGTTTACGTGGCATTCTCTCAAATTATGGTGGTGAAAACAGGAAGGTCAACTTTTGAGTGGCATAACGTTTACATACAGACTCTTATTGACATGATTCTTGCATCGTTGGAAAGTCTCAGTGTGTAGAATACGAAAATAGGTGCTATACTTTGGAAATAAATGTGTACCCCAAAAAAACATCAATAGATACCTCAAAATGCTCTTAGAAGGTTTCAAACCACAATTTGCCAAACTAGGTCCCGCCTGTAAAAATGGTCTTGTGAGCTTATTCCCCCACTTATTCCACTCTTAAAACATCAATATGGATGAAAATAAATATCATGGTCCAATCTAGATCACACATCCCCAATTTGGGAGGCTTTTTCTCCCCAAAATCTTCTACTGAATGAGGTGAGGAAATATTTCCTCCACCTTCTCTTGGTGTACCATTTAGCTTTTCCTCGAAGTTGTCCTTTCAACCATATCTGTTAAAAGACATGTTTTCTTTGTCTTCTAGTTCTTAACCTCTTCTGCAAAACTACATCTTCTTTCAACTCTGCCTGAGCATTTAGTGTCAAATCCTCCACAGAAGGTAGGACATGTTCCTCTTCTTGATCTAGCATGGAAGGCTCATAAAGTTTTAGAGTCTCTACATTCACAATTGAGTAAATTCACCTGTATGGCGGTAGACTGAGTCGATAGGTATTAGGACCAAATTTTTCTAGTATCTCAAAGGGACCATACTGCAAAGCCTTGATTTTCTTACCAAGACCTTGTAGCCTCTCCTTATTCAACTATAACCACACTTTGTTTCCCACCTTAAGCGATTTCTATATTTTGTATTGATCATGCCTAGACTTGTATTTTTCTTGTAATGTTTGCAATGTCTCTTATACTTGTATATGGATTTTCTTGATATTCTCTACAAATTTTCCAGCCTTCAAGGCATCCCCTATAATATCCTCCCCTCACTCCTCCTTACTGCCCTTATGCAATATCCAAAGGTGAAGGTGGAAAATATCCAAAACAATTTTCAAATGGGGACTTACTAGTAGAAGTGTGGATTGATCTTTTATAAGAGTGTGATGTATATGAGATTTTCAACCTAGGTCTTCGGATGCTTCTAATTATAACCGCTCAAAAGTTGCACCAAAGTCCCACTGACTACTTATGTATGTCCATCTCTCTATGGATGGAATGTTGTAGACCTCTTCAACTTCGTGTCCATCTTCTCCCATAATGTAGTCCAAAATGCACTGATAAATATCATGTCCCTGTCTGAAACAATTCTCCTTGGTATCCAAATTTCACCCAAACCTGTCTAACAATTTTTTTGCTTCTTGCCCACTGATGGTCTTTTTATAGGGCGTCAAAACAGACATATTGTTGAACCTATCAACTACCACGAATAGGTAGTCATGTCCCTTCCTGCTTGTTGGTAAACCTCCCACAAAGTCCATGGAAATGCTTCCCCAAGGATGAGTAGGTACAAATAAGGGATGATATAAACCTTGTTTCCTATTATTAGGCTTGTTGGTAAACCAAAGCATGCAACCTCTTATGAACCCACTAGTAGTCTCCCTAACCAAAGTAACTTGTGAGATGGCATGCCAAAGTAATAAAAAATTAAAATGGATTGCCTAACTTGATTTATGGCATTTCTTACTTTTTGTCTTAAAGATATATACGACATGGTTGCCCCAATTATATTGTTTTGTTATCTTAATGATTTGGTTGATGGCTTTGAGTATATTTATATTGATATCCAACACGTGACCTACCGAAGTGAGGCACAGTGATACAATAATATAGACCCACTTCATTCATAGGTCCATAATTTGTCTAATGATCAGTCCTGTAGAATTCTTTGTGGTCATTCCCCTAGTCAACTACTGAAGCCAAGCATTAGAGTCAATTGTACTAAGGGTTTTTTCACCCTTTTATGGAAGACATGTTTCCTAGATTGTATCCATAGTGAGAGATAGATGGATTTCTAGCTAGAGCACTCCATCATGGAATTAAATAACAATACATTTTTCAACCTCCTCCTTCATTCCCTGGAATTGTGCAGTTAAAGGAGCACTTAATTAATCTCGAATACTATAGTGTAGGGGTGTTACACCTCTACGCACCACTTCTTTTCGACGAGGAACCAGTTTTTGAATATTGCTCTACGTAGTGGCATTTTTAAATATTCCTCTAATTCTTTCCCTCTCAAGCAATCGAAGTCAAAATTGAATAACTTGGGAATTTTTGCAAGTTTAGTGCTCGAATGCTCAAGCACATAAATGTGTGTAAATGGTAAAGTCCTTGGCTTAAATAAGAATTTTGAGGATTGTGTGGCATTAAATTAATCTAATGGTTCCAACTATTTTTGTCTTATCGACTTAATTAAAGCACCAATATTGAGCGTGTGGGTCTATCATTGTGGCCCTTTTGGCAATTGAGTGCTTTATTGGACTGACCAAATTACATGCATCAAAAAATTTGTCCGTTTTGAAATTCTCAGCAGTTTTGGGCATTGGTCTGACTAAGAAATTTCATCAATGCGACTTACATACTAGGGTTGAGAATTTTGGTCAATTCATTTAGTCGAGTCAAGGACACTATATTTTTTATAATATTCATTGTGTCTTTGTTAGCGGTATTTCAAATTTCCTAGTGATAGTCCTTCCCGTCATTCCTTTGAATTTTTCTATGATTTATTATCTACAAAAAATCATATGTACTTGACTTGGTTCATGATGATTGTTTTTGCTTGTAATAATACTTTGGTTAGTACTTATATGTTGAACTAGTCTGTGATTGTACCTATTTTAATAATTGAATCTTTATTGTTGAATTCAATCTCAATCTTAATTTAAATATATTAGCTTTAGATTATTGTAAAGATGTAAGATTGTCAATTGTGACATAGTGGTTTTCATCCTAACCCATGCTCGTTGGATCTTCAGCAAAGTTTTCACTAGTGGTCACGCTAATGTTATTATACTTTATATTTTTTCAATTGAGCGTCATTAATGTTAGAGTTGAATAATTGTCCTTGAAGCTTCCTTAGTTTTATTTCTCTTGATGGTTGTATATCCTCAAATATAATGGGGCCTAGACATGCAGTTTTCAATTTTCTAGGCCTTCCTTTAACTCAACTATTGTATAATAATGAAAGATCTCATGTTTTTAAGTTCTTTGTTTTAATATTTCAATCATGTCATTCCTTTTGTTGTTGTTTTTGCACTTGTTGATGTTGGAGTGTGTGAAAACAACCTTCTTCCAATATGTGTATCCATTAGAGGTGTTATTTCTCTACTTTATTAGTATCAAACTTTAAAATGGTCGACACCCTTGCGCATTTGTCGAGAAATGTAGTGGAATTGTGCCTTCCTAACTATATACTAGTTTGAATGGGGTATGTCCTCACCATATACTAGTTTTAATGGGGTATATAATTTTGCCTCATTTTAATTCAGTTATATCCATGGAGATCCAACTTGGTAAAGAGAATTTCTCCTTGCAATTCATTTAATGATTCATCCATGACTAGACTATGAAACTTATCTTATAATGGTCATTTTATTTGAACTCTCTATAATCTGGACACATAGACCATGAACCTTTCTTTTTGTAAACCATCACCACTAGTAAAGAGAAAGCACCTTGGCTAGGTTGAATGATAATGATATTTAACATTTATTGAACCATATGCCTAGTCTCATTCATTTGTGTGTTTGAGTACCTATAAGGTTTGATGTTAGGTGGCACACATCCAGGTTTCAAATGAATAGCATAATTGTGACCCCATGCAGGTGGAATACCACCTTGGAATTATTGTACATTTTCAAGATCCATGCAAGTAGAGGGTCAAGATGTTTGTACATCTAATGAGCACAACAATGAAATTACACCATGGTGTCCCTTTTTAAGAATATTGTCATGTTTTTAAATCTTATAACTTTAGATTATTTCCATTAGATACCTTTGATTTCAATTTCCTTTCCTTCTCGGGAATTTTCATGAAATTCTCCTAAAAATTTAAATTCAATGTCCTCAATGATTGTAACCATTAAGCCCTAATACAACATTAGCACCACCCATTTGGATTGCAAGCACGATACTAAATAAAATTAGACCCTCATAATAAGTTCAATATTATGTCACTTTCCTAAAAAAAATGTGGTACCTCCATTTACAATTTGGTGTGGCTACAACAACAACCCCTTTTATTTTGCTTAGAGAAGTAAAGAAAAAACTAATAACTTTTTTATTTTAATACCTAATCTTGTGGGTGTACTATATATTCGTTTACTACCTCTAGTTTTGGATTAGATACATAAGTTTTGGTCTTCTTTTGTTTTTATTACATTCATCCTTTGTGATAGGTCATAGTTTAATGTACAATTTACTTTTAATGTATTTAGTATTTTACAAAAAAAATCTTCTCTTAGTTTCATCTTGTCCTACTTTTGAGGTTACCACATCTTCTACTCATCAAGAGCTTTTAGATGATATACAAATTTTCTCATTCTAAGTTCTGGACACAAAGTTATGGATCCTAGAAGTTTTGTAGTACCATCGTGTTCTAGTGACATGGTATATGGCATGTCCCTTTGATCCATGTGGAAAATGATTGCAGTGAATATGCTAACATGCCAAATGATGTGTCATGTTGACTTGGAAAATTATTGGATCTCCCAATCCAGACCTTTCACATTGCAAGATTTTTCAAATGTCTCGCGTGTCAGATGTCCTAAGTACATTTGGTCATAGATATATATCCAAATCTGGATGTCTCATGGGTGTCCCATATCTTGGATATATCCAGATCTAGATGTCCCATGGATGTCCCAAATCCTAGATATATCCATATCTAGATGTCTCTAATTTCATTTTCTTTCTTTTTTGTTTTTTTTTTGAATTTTTGAATTTTTATTTACTTTTTTTTTATAGATATTTTTACTTTTTTTTTTTGGGGGATTATTGAACCTCTGGGATCCAAACCTTTCAAAATAAATGACATCTAAAGGTTCCAAATATCTTATTTTTTTGGAAATATTTGGACCTCTGAATATTCGGATGTTTCACATTGCATGACACTTAAATTTTATCAAATACTAGATATCTAAATACATTGGATCTCATATGCATGTGCAATAAAACTTTAGTGTATGCTCCATATTTCGTACTTCCTAGAGCTTCACATACAAATTATTATTGGGGAGTGAATGAGTATATGACATTTTTTATTGATTTGAACATTCAAACACCCAAAAGTATCAGTGTGTAACACAAGTGTTGGCAGTGTTGGCTTCCACTAATAGTAAGGGGGTCTCCCTAGTATGAAGTCCTAATTAAACCTCACACCATTTGGAGTAGGAGCCCCAACCGGAAAGTATGGTTGGTTTCCATTATCTTAAGGATTTTCCTTAGCTGCAATAAATGACACAACTAGAGAAATGCATGCACTTTTGAGACAAACAAGTATGTTAGCCTTGTGATGTATTCGTAAATTATATAATGGTTCTTTCACAAAGGGGAATGAAAATAAGTCTTTAAAAGAAAAGTAATAGTACTATCCTAAAAAAGGCACACGTATATATCTAAAAGAATCATGAGTAGTCTTGTGAAATAGTTCACAAAGAAACCACAATCATGAAAGCAAAAGACACACGATTCAAAGAAATGTAATAAAGCCAACAAAATAGTTCAATTTCATTAGTGTAAATTAACACAAACATATACCTCAAACAATGGAAGAATAACCTCACAATCATTCACGACATATGTATGAATAGTGTGTCGGCTTCAAGAGCTTCAAATTATGAAGTGAAAGTTCTAAGTTACACCATTACAATGATACAACACTTGTTCCAATAGTGGAACTTTAATCAACTGCTTGCTTCTCAAAAGCCTAATATTATCTCCTATTCCTAGCTTGAGAAGCCAAGTTGAAAAGTCCTTTGCCTGAGCTATGAGGGTGTATATATAACAAATGAGGTGACTCTTCACCTCATTTTTTACTCTTGAGCTCCCCTCATGACTCTTGATCTTCCATATGACTTCAAGCTCCTAAGATACCTTTAGACTTCTATATGAATTTTCACATTCTTTAAGTGACCTTTGGACTTCCACACACTTTACATTTCTTATTTTCTTGAAAATTACATAATTACATCCATAAATGATGTGGCAACATGATGACTCAGATGACACCTAGACAAGACATGAATTGGCACTGATGACTTGGACTTCATTGTAGAGTACTTATGTCAAGCTTCTCTTCTTGTTGCTATCTTTGTATCTCCATGATAGATGTTGCATGTTCTTCATATTCCTCCTTTGAAAGGATTGAAGATATGAAGTCTTGTATGTGATCTTGATCTTCCATCTTCTGTCATGATCTAGTGTCCCTTTATCTTCTTGTTTAATGATCATCTTTTCTTTGAAACTTCAGAAGTGTCTTCTTGCATGGTCTCCTTTTCATCCTTCTTGATCACATCCTGTCATGTCAAGATATAGTACCTGCATATGAAATTCACTCATGACAAGATGATATTAGTCTTGAAATATCCTAATCTAACTCTCTTCATGTGTTTCATTGATCAAACCCAGGATTGTGTGTTGGACAGAGGAGTAGGCTCAAGGATTGTGCAGTTCCAGGAGACAATAATGAGGGATTGATGATTGTGACTGTGCAATGTGTAGTGGTTGGAGGACTAAGAGACAAGACTATGCAGTTGAGGGAGATAGTAACACAATGAGGCAGGCTTGCCCAATGTGACTGCACACTGTGTAGTTCATGCACAGTATACAGTTCAAGAGGGATACTAGGTCACTGGATTGTGTAGTTTCATAGTTCAGAGAGACAGGGAGGCTAACTGCTGATAAAAATTGCATATAGGATGGTGGGAGGCTGACTAGGAGGCAAGATTACGCAATTACGAGGGACATGAGGCAGTAAATAGGCATTGTGACTATGCAATGCGCAGTCATTAGAGGCAATGATTGCACATTTCATAGTTCCAGGAGGCAGGGGATGCTGAATAAGTTTTACAATCATGCAATGTGCAGTTTAGGGAGGACAAGTGGAACAAAGTTGGTCAATCAAGGAACTCTTCAAAATTTGACTAAGTGTGGGATCAGGGCGGAAAAGATGAAGCCAAGATAGGACTTGAACATGATCACACACTCAAAATGATCGAAAACACAATAATGAACACTTAACACCCAAAATCAGCATGAACCCAGTGAAATGATAGCAAAATGACACTTACCTCCAAGTGTAACACTTAAGATACACTTTGTGACACAAGTGACGACAACCAAACAATGCATAAAACTTTTGGAATGAATCTAGTTAATATCTCTATGATAGATAGGACTTATAAAGTGTGACACTTCCCTTACCAAAAGATGGCGCTTAGGTTTTCTTCGCAATGGGACTTATAAACTTATAGGACAAGCATGGAACATCTTGTGCTACTAGAAATAACAACTCACATAGTTAAAGTAGGCTCAAAAGTTTGAATATATGCCAAAATGTGTAGGGTGTTGTAGCAGAGATGACAACAAGATATACGTGGAAACCCTTACAGGAGAAAAACACCAAACTTCTTTATATGAAATATCTTGTAGGCACCAACCTGCTGTTGCATCAATTTTTAGGCACTAACGTGCAAGAGACACCAATATCGTCAATTTTCATTTTTTTAGGAACTAGCCTAAAGGAGACACCAATCCCCTCTTTTTTTCAAGAACCAACTTATAGGAGGCCTCAATCTTGTCCAATTTGTAAGCATCAACCTATTGGATATGCCTATCCCGTTTTCCACTTTGTATGCACCAACCTAAATGAGACACCAATCCCCTCTGAGATCTATTATGAATCATTTTTTCAGTCTTCACCACTATTATGCTCTTCACAAATCTACAATATGTTGTTCTTCTCTTCACAAATTTGCAATATGTTCTGCTCTATTGTCTAGAACTTTGTGATTTGTCTGCCTTAGCCTCCAACTTGATCTATTTATTAACTTGACTTTAGCCAACTATATTCTTTAACTCTATGTTTTATGTATTTTTTCAATAGGTGATTCCTTTACCCAAACAAACACAACTATCAAGGAAGGTGCTTCCTTCAGTCCTTGTTTTCAAACATATGCACTTGCAAGCTAATACCATAGGCTTTATATATCTCTATGTGCTTACCAGTGTTATTTCTCTACTCTCCAACCTTAACGCATAAAAAATTATAACATATTTCCATGTTATACCACCATGTGCTCACTAGCCTACTAGGTCTTTTCAACACTAAGTTTGATGTTTATCGAATGTTGGGTTTCAAATCTCACATTTCACCTTCATGCTTGAAATCTTTAACACTAGAAATGGCTTACAAAACAAGATCATTTTGACCTCTTTGATGGGAAACCTTTTCTAAAAGAAACACCAATCTATCTGTCATATGATGATTTGATCCACTAGAATATCATATATTGGAGGATATACATATCCTTTTCTTTGAGAACTCCTAATATGGCGATTTTTGAGTGACAAATGACATTTGATGGAAATCTTGTTGTCATTTGAAATAATAAGAGAATTGGAGGCCATAATCTAAATTTTTTACATTTCACTGTTATGTCAAGAAAATACCTGAAATATTTAACACTAAAAATCCCCATAAAATAATACCTTTTCGGTACAGATGACAAAAATACTTTTTATTAGTTGTGAAACTTCTCATTGCTTGATTGGCCCGAGACACTTGGATATCAATGGAATCAATGTTCACTACATCAATAATACTCCCAATAGTTGATATGACGGGGGCTCTATGCACCAGGGCGTACCAACACCAAGCACTTACTAGGGCTAGGGATATCAGCAGGCACCCAAAACAACATTTAACCAAATTGTTGATATGGAAATATGTCGGTGGATTTAGCTATTAGTGTTATTTATCATTTGTGTGGCCATGGGTTGTGAGTAGGTGCTACAAGTATCATATATTGAAGAAATGATATGCCTCGTCTTAACAAAAAATCCAATAAAATGGTACATCGAGGGCCTTAAGCCCCTTTTTTATACACCTCAACACCTTGCAATTGTGGGCTATGACTAAGAGATTTAGTATATTGAATATCAGAATACTAGTAAAAAATTATAACATTCCTCTATAGAATATCTAATATGCCAAAGGGAGGGATTAGCAGATGATAAGAAAATGTTTGTCTTATTAACTAATGGAGACAACCCAAAACTTGAATTAACAATTTTTTTCTATTATACGAAAAAAAATTGGGTTCTTATAAAAACCACAAGTTATTGTCTGTCATGCAATAGACTCTTTTCATTCCTTATCCTTGGGTCTTCCCCTTGCCTCTACTCCTTTTGCAATAGCTCTTTGAACCTCTTCTTCACCACTTCTCTAATCTTTACACTCTACACCTCATAATTCATTTCACCCCTTTCCTCCTTGGATAACCTACTCAAGATTTCTTTCAATTTCTTACCTTCCATTGACCCTGCATAGCCTTGATGACTCCTAGATATATATAGATTTGGATAGGCCTGGGTTGACTTGAAATACAACTAGGATGAACTAACTTGGGATAATTATTCCTTTAACTTGGTCCATTATTCCTTGGGCCAATGCTAACTTGGGTATGCTATTCCTTGGGTCGATGTTGACCACTTGAATTGGGTCCATTATACCTCAAACTTTGGGTCTCCTCTCTAACCCTTCAACTTTGGGACTCCTCTCTAACTTTAACATATATATAAAGGGTTTTCATGAATCCACCTTGGGTCTTCCTCTAGCTTTGACATCAATGACAACACAATATGCAATATTAATCCATTAAGTAGTTTATAAAAGTTCTCTTCTCTTAGTTTAATAATTTCCTAATTTTAAGGTCACCATCATTTTCTACTCGTCAAGATATTTTCGATGATATAAATATTTTTTCATTCTAAGTTCCAGACATAAAGTTATGGCTCTTGGAAGTTTTGTACCATTTTCGTGACGTGGTAGAGGACATGTCCCTTAGATCCATGTGGAAAATTATTGTAATGGACATGCTAACATGGTCACTAATGAGGTAGATGATGTGCCATGATTACTTGGTGGGTTATTGGGTCACTGGATTTTGATCTTTCACATTGCAATTTTTTCAAATGTATCCTATATGTACACATGCAAAAAAACTTTAGCATGGGCTCCACATTCATACTTCCTAGAGCTTCACATACAAATTATTATGGGTGAAAAAAATATAAACACTAAAAAAATTCTTCTTACGATGCATGTGGAATAGAAATGTAATCCCATAAAACAATGGTCTAAAATTAATCTAGGGAAAAATCAATGGCTACTGAGTGTTAATTTCCAAGAGCCATATTTTGAATTTTAGATGGCCAAATTGAGCAAGAAATAAATTGTTGGAAAGTTAGGAATGTTTTGGGAGGCCAACCACCTCCTCTCTCATTTTGTTGAGAAGTGATATGGGTCGCTCTTTATCCTTTCCTTTCGGGGTTTTATTTTTTATTTTTTTATTTGATGTGGTATGAAAATAATGTTTTCTAATGTAAAATTTTTATTTCCTTTTTTGGATATCATATGACATGACCTTGATTGCTTCGCAAGAGTGTACTTTTTTATGTTTGCTTTCGATGGTGATTGATGCATCTTTCATTGGGTACTTATGAAAAAGAAAGAACCTTGGCTTTCATCTAATTTCAAATGACTTACTCAAGGCCTATCATTTTACATTTACATATGAATGTTATAGAGAACAAGGATGCTACAAAATTTGCATTTTGTAGTAGCCTTGTCTTATATTTAAATTACATATCTTAATGTCTTTCTACTGTTTTTATCTCCCATGTTTCCCATATCATGTATAGTTGATAATATGTTTTATGGAATGTAAACCTATGTTAAATTTGTGCTTGGTTCATATATTGGTTTATTTCCATATTCTTATATTACTAAGTTAATTATCAAACTAGGTTTAATTTATGGATCCAATGAATGGTTTAAGGTTATAATATTGGTTCATACATATGGAGGTATTTTAGCAGAAGCTTCTCAATCTATAATTATGTAATATGATGCTCTTTAGTTTATGAGTTATGGTTTCGGGTTTTGTGTTATGAATCTATGGGTGATCTATACTTCTTGTCAGGGATGGATATCCCAATCGGCGCCATCTCTAATGAGTATACCATCCATAATCTTTTGTACATGTGACCATCATACTTCTTGTACCATACGCTTGATTATCCACCTCCGAAATAATCTCTAGGGTTTTTATCAGACTGACTCTCGGTTGTCCCATTCTCTTCTCTCGTTTTTTCTTTGTTTGCACCATGAGCTAGGGTTTTGAAGTTATTCTCCTATTTCATTATTACTCTCTGTTTTTTTCTTTCTAGACTGGTCGTAAACCCCTCATAGTCTAGCCATGGCTCATATTATTCGAACTAAGGCTATTGGGACCATAATGATTAAAGCTTATGATGAGTGCGTAGAGCTCTTTCATCATGTTGGCTAGTGAGGTTTTCTCCAAATCTTTTAAGGGTATATTTGGGGTGTTGTCTAGGTGTTTTCTTCTTCATTCAATGGCAAGAAAGACCAGGTGGGAAATATACAAATTACTGTGGATGTTGATTTTATCACTGAAGCCACTAATATCTCTGTCACAAGGGAGAAGTGGCCAAAAAATTGCAAAGTTCATCACACCCCTTCGAAAAAGTTGCTTGCAAATAAGGAATGCGCTTATCATATTAAATGTATGCCTATCATTTATCTCAAACTGAAATGGCAGAACCTGGTATTTTTGTTGCACCATTATATCACTTGTGAAGGATGTTCTAGTTTACTCTTCATTTACCATATAAGGCAATTGATGATGTTTTTAGGTCATAAGCTTAATTTTCCTTTCTATTTGCATAAGAGTCTAACTAAAATATCTCGTACCTACCGATTGTAATGGAAATTTTCTAAGTAGTCATTCTTCCACCATAGTTTTATTTGCATGTTGGTTAAGGGTTATTTAAGCTTGGGGATAATTGGGATTTTTTCTTAAGTTAGAATCATTTTGATAAACCCCTGATTCCTCGAGAATTTGAACCAGCAATTTCCTCTAAGCCTAATTATCCTCTAAATGACTTTGCTCGGTCAACTTGAGACTTTGTCTCCTAAACTTTCATGTCATGAAACAGAGAATCAGTGTGAGCAAGATTTCAAGTCTCATATCAGCAATAAACAAAGACGAAGGAAATTTCTAGGCTAAGGTAGAATAGGCGAATGACTTCTCTTATTGAATAGATTTGTGTTTATCTCAAGACTAATACAAAGCCTGAGCCTAAGAATACTAAGCCCAAATCTTGAGGAAATTTGAATGTTTCTGATAATAAGAACAACACACTAGAAGTGGACAGTGATCCTAGGAAAATTGTTTATGAAGCCTTGGTAGATATCTATTGGCATCAATCATTTTTTTCATTATACCACGACTGAACTGCCAAATTTATCAGCTCATTTGAGCAAACAAACTACTTAGGGCCTCATGTCAACTTAAAGAAACACACCGAGAGAAAAATTATACTAGCTTAGTTAACAAGTAACAGGGTTCTGATACTCACATTGTAGTGAAGTCTTCAAAAGTAAAAGTCATAATTTCCCTAAATACTGATGATCTACATGATGCTAAATAAAGGATTTTAATGTCGATGTGTATTAGCTTTTGGGAATGATAAAGTGTGTTGATATTTTTATTTTATTTGCTGAAATTGTAAGGGTGTTACATAATTGAATATTTTGTAACTACCCTTTTTCTTGCTTATATCAAAGAATGGTTTTATTTTCTTCATATGTCATAAGTATATGTGTTGGATGAGTTATTACTTTCATCTTTACTAGAGAGGATACCTGTGGGTCACCCCCAGCTACTATGGATGTTATCAAATCAACTCTTGTTAGTTACTCTGTTGATTTTCTTTAATATGTTGGATATGGCCAATAAGCCAAAAACAAGCAATTATGATTATTTTGTAAAAAGACAATTTGTATTTCTGAATTTATTAAGGACATATTTAGTTGAATGATTGATATATAAACCTCCTATTTTCTAATGAAAAATGGGGGGGATACCTATGGTAATATAGGGGAGTTTTTGGACAAAGAAATGTTGGTTATATTTTGACTGTGGAATTATATTAGTACAAAGGCATAGATTTTATTGCATTCAATTTGGTTCTTTAGATTTTATGTTCCATAGTCATGTGAATATCTTTTTTATTTTCTTTTTATTAATTCTCAATATTTAGAGGATAAGTGTTGTTTGTTTGATTGTTTAATTCCTTAAGAAAACAATTATATTCATTACGTTTCTTTGTCGATTAAAGTATTAATTCGATTTACAATTATTTTAGTTGGTTGATATTCTTCTTCAGTGAATTATGTCCTATGAAGAAGTATTGGTCCATAAATTAGTTTAATTTGAAGTTATGTGAATGTATTCAAGATATTCAAGTTGACAGGAAATGTTGATCTTTATTTGAAAATTAATGACAATGTTGTTGTTGTAGATGATAGTCTCATTTCTATCATTACCTTAGCCAATGGTTGATTGATTGTTTTCATTATCCAATGATTAGAGCACGTGAATTTTAATGATATCATTTGCAGATGTCCTATCAATCTTGGCCAAAAAATAATTAAAAATATATATTAGTTGGCTTTCACATATGTTTCTTAATGTAAAATCTGAAATGTAAACATAGTTTATTTTTGTTTGTCTTCTAGGATAAGGAAACTATAAATTTGCAGTTACTTGTTATGTTATTATTTACATTCGGGAATAGTTTTGATTTAATTTGTAATTGCATTTGGGAATAGAATTTCATTTCATTTCATAAACATAGTTTACAAAGTTTATCAACAGTGCATCTTCTTTGAGCCAATTACGTTATGTTCGGGCCTACTTTATTCATTGTAACATAATATTGTACATTTTGTATCATATCTTGATTTAGTAGGAGTAGATATTGTAATATATTTCTTAATTCTAATCTCTAAATGAAATATATAAATTAAAATTACTTAGTATGTCTTACTTCCTTAATGGTGAAACATTCAACCCTTTGTTTCCATACTCATATTAGGTTAAGTTGTTTAATCTCCATTATCTCATTTGTACAGCTAACTTAATAATTTAATTGTAGTTTATTTTAACCACAATTTAGTATAGAATTAGTTTAGATTAATGTAGGATAATTATAGTTTAGATTAGTTTAGATTAGGGTTAGTTTTTCCTGGATTCACTCATTTGTAAGAAGAGCGGATCCAAAGCTAATGGAGTTTATAAACCCATTGAGGATAGCTATACCAAATAGCTTGGGATGTTAAAGAGCCTCAGTCTAGGCTATTCCTCCCTTGTTGACTTAGGTGTACAATGTCTGCATCAACAAAATGTAAGGAACATTTTAGATCAATTATTTTTGTTAGAGCAACAGTAAAAATACCTAGAAAATTTTGTTAAAAAAAGACCCACAAATGTGTTTTAAAAAAATCACGTGATTACAAAAGAAAAAGAGGAAAAGGTTAAACTTAACAGCTCAAATTTATTATTTAAATTCATCTTGTGTGATCATATTTTTTATTATATTCTTAAACTGATTTGATGTTGAAATTTTTATTTGATTGGATATTAATAATTTTATTTAAGTGATTAATAATTCCATATTTTTTAAATTATATGGGTATTTGGAATAAATTTATAAATCAAATAGTATAGTCAAAATAAAATAATAAAGTGATATTTTAGATACTTGGATTTTGGTTATCTTTTTTGAAGATTTCATTAACACTTGATTTCTATTTTGATGGTTTTTTAATTATTTTAAGAAAATAAAAATTATAATCTTGAATAACTAGATACCTTTTTTTTAAATAAATGGGTAGCTTGTATTAATCAATTTGGTAAATGGGCCAGTACCCTTACATATATGGACTGCTCATCATCTATTGTATTTCATAAATATTCAAAAAAGAGTCTACCGCTATCCTATATATGCACAAGTATACCCCTGGCATGATTTATCTTATATATTCTCAAAAATATGCCACTATATACTGCTAATTTACATAACATTTAATAAAAAAAAAAATTCTAACAGATTCTACATACCTAGTGGATCATTGTCAACCACTGCATTTCCATTTTCCTCTAATGGATGCATGGAATTTCTTTCTTAATCTGCTCCTCAGGATCTCCTCGAAGATCTACATTTGGATCTTGCAGTCTAAAGACTTCCTTGAGAATTCCTACTGCAATCGATTCAACCGTCACCTCTATTCCATCAATCCTCAAACTGAGATTGTCAACTTTCGTGGCCAAATTATCCATTATTAACCAGAGTCACTCCACATCCTCCCATAGTGCCTCCAGATGCTGCATTATCAAAGAGAAATGTGATCATGCTTCCAGCACCACCTACTCCCCAACTCTTTCCAATTTGGAAAGTTTGTCCTCTATCATGACCAAAGACTAAACCATCTTAATATTTTGACCACCTTTGGCATTTGGAGAGACCATGCTTTTAGATGGGCTAAAATTCACTTTAATTTTGAGTAGTTCCATTCTTATCATTCGCAATTTATAGCTGGGAATTTTTCCTTTTCCCTTATCCACCATCATCGGATCACATTGAATGTACCTAATTCATGCAGCAAATCCTTCCTGCAACGTTCAGGCTCGTCACATTTACTTTGCATGCATGAGGATGAGGTATTGAAATGAAAGATTTTATGTCCCGATTTTAATTTGCATGTTGTGTGACAACATTTTTCCTTGAAGGTGATGAATTCCCTCTTTGTTAACCACCTTGGAGAACACCCTGTCCATATTAGCAATATCAATAGTTGTCACTCTGAGGGAATCATTGGTGACTCGATTATATTATTAATTAAAGCTACACCAAGCCTTGGGGCCCAGTATTCCAGTTTAACTTAAGAATTAGTGTATCCCCTGCCTCCAAAGGATTATACCATCCAGACTTCACGGAATGAAGTGGAATGATGGATTGCCTTGATCTAGGACAAGAGCGCCTTATTCAAGACAAGCTCCTTTGATGGCTTGCTAGTCTGCAATTTGATTATTCTCTCTTTTAATGTGGAAGAAGGATATAGAATCAAATTTTTTAATTTGACTCCTAATCCTAGTGTCTAAGGGAGACATATCTTTCTCAATGAATCATTTTACTTTATGAAAATTTTGGATGATTAACATTGAATCTCTCATTACAACTATTTATTGTATACCTCTCACTAATTCTATTTGTAGGCCTTACTCGAGAGCTAATGCTTTTGCATGGTTATTGGAGGTTTTCCCCAACCCCCATGCAAATTTAATCTCTATTTCTTCATTGGGACAATATATTACCCCTCCCTCTCCTGTCTCCCCCTTGAAAAATTGAATAAGTTAGCAAATACCTTAATTAATATTTATTTTATTAATTCACTTCTATATTATTGTTTCAAGAAACCTTTCATTTTAATGATAATATTACAAAAATATTTTTCTAAGATGTAAATATCAATAATTATATTTAAATTATTTTGTGTAAGTGACAAGTGGAAAAGGAAGAAAATAAAATTTGGAAAAGGAAAAAACTTGTAACCATACAATATATTAGGAAGATATTATATTTGATTAATAACATTTGTTTAAAAGAATATAGAAGGATGAGTAGAAAGAGGAAAATAGTTGTAACCAAAAAAGAGAAGAAAAATTAATTATAAATTGTTAGTCTTCTATGTTGAGAGGGGTTGGAAATTTTATCATCGGGATCGAATATTTTTATTGTTTTGAATATAATTTTGAAGACTTACAGGTTTGAGAAAACAAAATTAGAACTTGTACTCTTTTTTTTTTGGTAGGTAAGCACCCATGGGGGATTTGAACCAGTGACCTATCGCAAGGAGTGCCTTAACAGTGCACCCATTCACTATCAATCCAAAGCCCCGTGGGCCAGAACTTGTACTCTTTTGTCAAGATTTAAGTAAGGATTAAATATTTGGTGGTTGGAAAATTTTTAATTCACACTTGTATATTTTATCAAGTGAATTTTGGGTTGAAAGTGGATTACTTTTGCTTGGATCTGATATGAAAGAAACTATTCTAAGGATTTAACACAAGTAAAAGCTAATTCGTGACCAGTTTGTCTTGCTGTACATTTTTATCAATTATTGTATTAAGTTATATTGATTATTGAAATTACTTAATGAAATGCGATTATTTGGTTGTGAATTTTATTGTAGGGATAATTCTAATATCATTTTTATGTGGATTTTTTTCTCATTCATGTCTTTGGGATATGTAGTGTGATTTATGCTAAAAGAGAATGAATTTGTTCTTTTTTTCCAATAATGGATTATATGCCTATGATAAATATCGTTATCATTATTAGAATATGATTACATATAGGATTACATGTGAATAATTAAATACAACTAGATTTAAGATTTAGGAAGGCTTCAATGAAAGTCTCATTTCGAGTAGCAATCTATTTAGAGGTAATCAGGCTCAAATATTGTTGGATGTCACCATACCAAACAAGTATAAAGCTAATTGAGGCCTTGATTCCCTAATACTATTATGATGTTGGTGGAGGAATTTTCCCACCTATCAACAATTGACATTAGAATGAGGATAGATGACAAATTAACTATGTGGAGTCATCATGTTTATACTTTCTATTTGTTAATTTCTCCTTCCAAAAACCCTATTTATAGATGAATTTCTAGATGAGCTTTTACAACTCCTTTAAAGATAATTAATTTATTGTCAGATGTTAATTTTGATGGTGAGGGGGAAATGTTTACATCTGAACATGTCTTTCAGTTTTTTCACAATTGTATTTCTCATAATATTGTTCATGAAGGTAGCCCCCAAGGGACAGCTCAATTGGTGATGGTTATGAAAATGAAGATTTATGTGTGATGAGGCTCAAGGTTCAAATTCCCCTAATTCACATGTGTCTATGGAAGGGGCATATGTAGGCACCTAGAGGTTACATGATAGTGGTTGGAATTGACCCCATGTCACGCAAGTATGAGACCAACCCAGTTGTCAATTCCTCTACATACCAAAAAAAATGTTCATGAAGGTGTCATGTGTAGGATATCCACTCTTACTTTCCAAGGATGGGTTAAAAGGTGGTGTGAGACTTTATGAGCCACCTCTATTCACACATGGAAATAGTTCGTGGAGTTATTTCTTGCTTCTCATGAACGAATTGTGTGTGAAACTTGAAAATAGTCATAAATACCAAGATGATTTTATTTGAAGCCTTATATATTTGTGTCAATTTATTATATATTTCCTCTAGATGAAAAATCTTCTTAAAAAATATGATGGAACATTTTCTTGATAATTTTTCCACTAACAATATATAGAAGGAAATACATAATGATGAACTGGTAATCGATGTTATTCCATTACTTGAGTTAGACTTTAAGTTTTATTCTTTGACTACATTGATAAAATTAATCAATTACATATGGTATGATGCTTTGATATATAATTTCATGAATCTGAAGATACATGAATGGATATCAATCTCATATTTGAAATTGATTCAAATGATTTTAAAAAATTTGTTAGCACTCACTATAATGGAGAAAATTTAGTGCAAATAAATTTAAGTCCTTTAAATCAAATGATAAATTTTGATTTCAAAAGTAATGATGATTATTTAATCAATAGAGAAACATTTAAATTTTATGTTTTGAAAGTTTTTATTCTTTATCTCCTAATCTATTTGCTAATTGTAATCTATATAATAATTATTATTTTCATTTAGAAGTTTTTTCATATACAAAGTCATATCCAAAAGATAGGGAAATTATTATAGAACAAAGTAATTATGAATTTTCTATTAGTCATGTTCAGGATTATGAAACAATAAATGATGATTAAAAAATCACATGCATGTCCATTTAGTTCATTCAATGATGTTGTTTATTCTAAACTCTTGTATGGCTTAGAAGAAATAGAAGTCGTTTTCGATGAACCACTAGACATTGATGACATTAAGGTTCCTCACCCCATGGTGATGGTCATGACAAGTTCTTGTGTCATCAATTTGAAAGGAATTTATAGTAAAAAACAATATATGTCTCAATATAGAAAAGGTTATAATGAATTCTCATCTTGTTACTTCTCAAATTCAAAATTATTTCAATTCTCTAAAGAAAGTACCCATACGTAAATATGATTTTGCTCATAGCTCAAGACCTTGATGGGGTAGATGTTCTTAAAAAATCTTCACAAATATGTAATGATATTCAGTTTGATCTCAATATCTCAATTTATACTTATTTGGAAGAATTTTCTATGAATGAGTTTCCATTGCTCTATCATGATAATGTTGTAAATAAAAACTTAGATTTAAGGTTTATAAATTCTTTTAATATTGTGATTATAACTCATGTTTTAATAGAAGACCAGTCTTGTACATTACTTGCTTATAATGATATAATTATTTTAGGTAATTAAACTTGGAAGACTTATAAAAGAGGATAAAATAATACCTATTCAATTAATGATTATATTTCATTAACTTGTTCTCCCTACTAAAACTAATGATCTCATTAACTTTAATACCCTTCCACAAGATATAATGCTAAATTGTTCCACATAATTCTCACCAAGTATAGTATTCATAAAGTAGCCCTTCCTAATCATTAATAGAATTCCAACTTAATTTTAGTGATGTTATTGGAATTTGGTTGAAAGAATCATTCTTGAAGAACTTCTCATTGTATCAATAACTAAATATGATAATGAACTTACAACTCAAGATCTTGATGAGGTATGTGATTTTCTTGAAAATTCTTCATAGATATGTAAGAATACTCAATTTAATCTCAATATCTCAATCGATACATATTTGGAAGACTTTTTTGTGAATGAGTTTCCAATGCTTTGTTATGATAATGTGCTTTATGTAAATAAAAATTTACGTTCTCTAAGCAAGTCTCAAATTTATCTAATTCGTCCCTTGAACATAGAAACTAAAATGACAATCGACTTAACCTCTTAAAAAATTCAAATTCTTCCCGATTATATCTAATTTAATTAATACAAATTCAAATGAGTAAGGAACCCAACTTCCCTTGAAAATAAATTAGGGAACCAACTCCCTTAGTAAATGTGTTCTGACCTAAAGAGATCAAAGGTGAGTTTGAATTGTGGATGCTCCTGCATCAATGGCCATTTAAAGAAAATCACCTTGCTAATTAATTGTTTGAAAATGGTATGTTAGATCATAAGTACTTGAAATTTGGATTCATATCTTTCACAAAATTTGACATCATTGTGGTACACATGACTATAGGAAGCTTCTTTATATTAATGGACTTATCCGTAAACATTTAGATTTGTAATTAAAGCCTTAATTTTGTTGACAAAGATAATTGGTTCTTCCTGTGTGCCATCGATCATTGTACCATGACAAGCTCCCATTTTATTTTCCTTAGATAAGTAAAAGAAAATACCCCCTACTAAAAAATTTATTTTAATGCCTAATCTTGTGTGCACTATCTATTTTTTGACTGCCTTTGATTTTGGATTAGTTATATAATTTTTTACCTTCTTTTGTTTTTATTACATTGAATATTTGTGATAGGTCATAGTTCAATGTCTAGTTTACTTTTAATTCATTAAGTAGTTTATAAAAAAAATCTTCTCTTATTTTTATCATTTCCTAATGACGTTCTACTCATTAAGAGCTTTCTAGTGATATAACATTTTTCTCATTCTGAGTTCTATAAAAAAAAGTTATGGCCCGCAAAAGTTTTGTACTATCATCATATTTTGGTAATGTGGCAGATGATGTGTCCCTTATATCCACATGGTAAATGATTGTAGTGAACATGTTGGACATGACAACTAATGTCATGGATATTGTGTCATGTTGACTTGGCAGGATATTAGCTATCCAGATTTGGATATTTCACATTGTAAGATTTTGTAAACGTCTCAGATGTCGAATGTCCTAGATACATTTGATCATAGATATATCTGGATCTAGATGTCTCATGGGTGTCCCAGATCCTAGATATTTTTGGATCCTTATGTCTCTAATTTCATTTTCTTTATTTTTTTAATATATTTGTTTATTTTGAAATTTTTCTAGATTTGTATTTTATTTATTTTATTTTTATGAATATTTTTAATTTTCAATTATTATTTATTTATTTCATATTATTGAACATTTGGGCATTAAGACCTTTTCACATTGCCTGAAATTTAAAGGTTCTAGATATCAGAATTTTTTGGAGGAATCCAGGGATTTCAAATTGCATGACACTTAAAAAAATTGTGTATACTAGATATCTTGATATTTTGGATCTCAAATGTGCACATGTAACAAAATTTTAATGTTGGTTTCGCATTCCATACTTGCTATAGCTCCACCTACAAATTATTGAGGGAAACAAAAACAATATAAACACCAAAAAATGCATTCCTACAATGCATATGAGATAGAAATATAAGCCCCCAAATTAATGGTCCAAAATTAATCTAAAGCAAAACCAATGGTTGTTGATTACTAATTTTTGAGAGTTATATTTTGAGTTTTAGATGGTCAATTGAGAAAGAAATGGCCCATCGGAAAACTAGGAATGTAAAGAATATTTTGGGTAAATTGTTTTTGTTAAATCAACACAAGAATACTTGAAAAAGTTGGTTAAGGAAAGACCCACATATTTGTTAAAAAATAAAATAAAAAATGTCACAGAATTATAAAAAGAAAAAGTGGAAAATGTTAAACTGAATAACTCAAATTTATTATTTAAATTCATATTGTAGGATTATATTTATAAATTGATTTAATGCTGATTTTTTTATTTGAATGGATATATTAACAATTTCATTGAAGTTTTTCATAATTTTATATTTTATAAATTATGCAAGTATTTGGAATAAGTTTATAAAGCAAAGACTATAGACAAAATAAAACAATAAATTTCTATTCTAAATAAAGCATTTTCTTAATCCTTTTAGAAGTTTTTTCCAATGCTTGATTTCTATTTTACTGATTTTTCAATTATTTTAGGAAAATAAAAACTATAATCCTGAATAAATAGATGATTATGCTTTAATTAATACTCATCTTATTAATTCATTTATATTTTATTGTTTTGAAAAACAATGATTTTTAATTACAATATTACAAATATCTTTCTAAACTGTAAATATCAATGATGTATTTTAATTTTTTTTGTGTAGGTGATAGGTTGAAAAAGAAGAAAAAAAATTGAAAAAGGTAGAAACAAAAGAAATTTTGAAAAAAAAGAAACATGTAACAATACAATGGTTTGGTGGGATATTATATTTGATTTAGTAAGGTGTTAGGAAAAAAAATATGGAAGAATGAGTAGAAAGAGGAAAATAGTCTAAACAAATAAGAGAAGGAAGATTAATTATAAAATGATGCTTTTTCTATGTTGAGAGGGGTTGGAACTTTTGTAATCGTGATTGAATATATTTTATCAATTTGAATATAATTTTGAATATCTATGGATTTGAAAACCCAAAATGGGAACTTGTACATCTTTGTCAAGGTTTAACGAAGGACTGAAGACTTGATGGCTTGAAAATATATAATTCATGCTTATAAGTGAATTTTGTATTGAAGGTTGATGGTTTTTGCTTAGATTTTGATACTAAAAGAATTTTTTCTAAAGCTAATCCATGATAAACTTGTCCTATTGTGCATTATTGTCAATTATTTTATTGATTTCTATTCACTATTAAGATTGCTTGATTAAATATGATGATCTCGTTGTGAATTTGATTGCAGTGACATATTCTAATATCATTTGGATATGAAATTTATTCTCATTCACGTTATTGCCATATGTAGTGTGATTTATGTTGGAAGGGAATGAATTTATTTTTGTTTCCTAGTAATGAATTGCGTGTCTATGATCAATCTCTTTGTTTCTATTAGATTATGATTAAATATAGGATTGCATTTGCATAATTAAATAGGACTACATTTGACGGCTTTTTAGACGAGTAGAGGGAGGATGGGAAGCGAACGCAGGAAATGGCGAGGGTTTCTGATACACTAGGGTTGGAATCGGAAAGGCCGAAAGAGGAACAACAGGGGAGATAAGGGTAGAGGAAGAACATCAGGAGCACAAGAAAACATTATGCGGTGCAAAAGAGAGAAAGGAAGGCTCTCAAGGCCAGGAGGTGCTAAAGGGAGTCATGGCCGAAGATCCAGGGAGGGGAGAGATCCCCTCCTACAAAAATGTAACGGCGAGAGAAACTAGCAGAAGCAGACCACAAAGAGAACCAGGGGGAGAGAGCAGGGAGGCGCCCGTGATGGGGAACCAGTGGCGAGCAAGACTTGGAGGCAGGTGCCTTCCCAAAGCCCTAAAAAAGCTGAGGTTTGTGATTCTGAACAACAAACTCGAAGAGTATAGATGCTATATGAGATATCATGCTCTGATATGCAAGTTTGTAGGGTTCTGGCCGACCGAAAAGGACCTGGCAAGGTGGATACAGCAAATATGGAAGCCGAAAGGTCATATTGACTTGAAGCTAGGGGCAAAAGGTTTTTTTACAGTGATATTTGCTAACCTAGAAGACAAGGATAGAACCTTTGAATGAGGTTCGTATTTCATGAACAACGTAGGTCTATTCATGAGACACTGGGAAGACAATTACAACCCTGATCAAGAAAAGATGATGGCAGCACCAACCTGGGTTTGTCTGTTTGGCCTACCAATAGAGTTCTGGGACCCTGAAATCCTGGAGGGGATAAGCAATACGATAGGATCCTTTGTTAAAGTATCAGAATCTACAAAGAGAGGGAGATACACATCCTATGCAATGATTTGTGTATACATGAACATCTCAGACCCCCTACCGAAATACATAGAGTTAGAATATCAGGATGAAGTATGGCAACAACCAATGGATTATGAACATATACCTTTCAGGTGTAGAAGGTGCCACGAATACAGACATCTCTTTAAACAATGCCCCCTGAACGGTGGGGAGGAAGCAGCAAGGAAAGCAAAAGCAGAAGGAAGGAGGATAGAAGAAACAGAAGGAGCAGAAGAGGGTTTCCAGGAAATTCAAAGAAAAAGAAGGCCTGGGAAAAAGACGGTAAGAAAATCACAAACTACTAAATCTGTATCGGTAGAATGTCAAAATAAGTTCAGTGTACTACAGGAAGAAGAAGGTGAAATAGAAAAGGAAGGAAACGAAGAAGAACATATGGATTCTAATAAAGGCATAAAGGAATCAGATCCAAACCAAGGAAATCCTGGAAAAGAAGGGACGGAGGAGACTGTTGATATAGAAAAAACACAGATGGAGATAGATCCCCAAAAGGAGAATGGAAATGATGAAGAGTGAGTAATGAAAAGGTTGCTACATGATTGGAGGAACCTGGATGAGAGGTTCATACCGGAAGAACAAAAACAGCTATACAAAGAGATGTTTCAAAAGTACAAGGAGAAAAAGGAAGCCCTCAGGACAAATCCTATGGAGCAAACAGGAACACAGGAAACACAGAGTATCGGATTGGTAGGTTTTGGCAAAGGAAGTAGAAAAAGAGGTAGACAGACAATGAGCAAAACTATACAGGTGGTAGGGGAGACCCTAGTGAACTCAGGAAGAATCATACCTCTTTCAGAGGTTTTTCAACAACATCCCAAAAGTTATAAATTATTGTGACAAGCTGGAATATCAGAGGCCTCAATAGTAATGGCAAACAAAGGTATCTGAAAGAAAGGGTGAAGAAAGACAAACCCAGTATAATGATAATACAGGAGACTAAGATCAAGGCCAAAAAATTAGAAGAGATAATGAGAAAATATAAAATACAGTATGAAGTTATGGCCCAAGATGCAATAGGCTCAGCTGGAGGATTGGAAATCCTATGGAATCCAAAAGAGGTGCAAGTAAAAGATTGGATCAGTGTCCCTAGAATCCTCTCAGGATCATTCAGATTGTTAGGATCCTCAGAATGGGTGCTCATCACTGGAGTTTATGGCCCGCACATCCCAAGGGAATGTAAAAATTTCCTTAAGGACATGCAAACTATACGTAGAATTTTCCCTGGGATCCCATGGATGGTAGGAGGGGACTTTAATATGATTACTGGCCCAGGGGAAAAGAAAAGAGGAAAAAGTAGACCAGTTCAAGACATGGAGGCTTTCAGCGAAATGATAACAGAGCAAGGACTGGTAGATATTCCGACGATAAATGGAGTCTACACGTGGAATAATCGTAAGGGAGGCAGAAATCAGATAGCGTCAAGGCTGGATAGATTCTTAATATCAGAACAGATCTCAAACAGGGATGTATTTGTAGAAGCAAAGATTCTACCAGCCCTAGGTTCGGACCACTGGCCTATAAGATTGGAAATAGATATCAAAAATCATCCCCAAAAGCGCCCTTTCAAGTTTGAGGCTTTTTGGCTCAGGAATAACCAGTTCATATCGAAAGTAGAGGAATCGTGGACCAAAAGCCAACAAAGAGGAAGAAATAAGATGCAGACCTTTCAGCTAAAGCTCAAGGAACTCAAAGGGAAAATAAAAAAATGGAACAAGGAAGAGTTTGGGAACATTCTTACGGAGAAGCAGAGACTAGAGCGGAAAATGGAAGAATTACAGCAGAATACCATAACAGAAGGGAGAAATGAAGAAAAGAGTAGAGAAGAAGGAATCTTGATCAGCCAGGTCGAAGAAAGGAGGAAGCAGGAAGAAATCTTATGGAGACAAAATTCCAGGGTAAATTGGCTTTGCGAAGGGGGAAGGAATACAAAGTTTTTCCACCAAGTGATGGTTCAACATAGGCAAAGGAACAGAATCTTCTCCATTCTAAACAATGAAGGGCAAAGAGTAACAGAACATGAAGGGATGGAACAAGTTCTAGTAGGTTACCACAAGGATGTGATGACGGAACCAAGGGTCAACAGAGATGAGGCAATAGGAAAAATTTGCAATGAAATTCCCAAGATGGTAACTGAAGACCAGAATAAAGCCCTGATGAGAGCAGCATCACTAGAAGAGGTAGAGGGATTTGTAAAAGGAATGAACAAAAATAAGGCACTTGGACCAGATGGATTCACGGTGGAATTTTATCAAGCAAGTTGGCATTTCATGGGACAAGACATTCTGGAAGTGGTAGAGGAGTCGCGAAGACAACAAAAGGTATGGCAAAGTCTTAACTCTACTTTATTTACTCTTATCCCGAAATCGGCTAAATCTGAGAACGCCCAAGGTTTTCGACCAATAGCCCTTTGTAATGTTATTTATAAAATCATTGCAATCCTGATAGCTAAAAGATTGAAACCAATCCTTGTGAACATTATATCCCCTGAACAAACTGGTTTCGTAGAAGGGAGACAAATCCTAGAAGGGTTGGTGGTAGCCCAGGAGGTGATCCATTCTCTAAAGCAAAAAAAGGAGAGAGGAATGATGATAAAACTCGATTTATCAAAAGCCTATGACCATCTCAACTGGAACTTCCTCAAGGCAACGCTCAGGGCTTTCAGTTTTAGTAATAGATGGATTGAATTGATCTATAACATGATATCAATGCCAAACTTCTCCATCCTACTGAATGGAACTCCCACTTCGACCTTTAATGCTACCAGAGGATTAAGACAGGGGTATCCTCTGTCTCCATTTTTGTTTATTATGGCGGCAGATGCTCTGGGTAGATACATTAAAAAAGAGATAAGGGAAAGGAAGATAAAGGGACTTTGGTTATGGGGAAACAACATGCCCATCACCCATCAGCAGTTCGTAGACGATATCATGTTGTTCTGTGAGGTATCACTAAAAGAAGTAAAATGAGTAAAAAAGGTCCTAGATCTGTTCATGGAGGCATCAAGGATGGAAATCAACAAAGAAAAATCATGTACCTTCATATTCAACACCCCAGATCCAATAAAAACTCACCTAACTAGAACTTTGGGCTTTAGAACAGGAGAGCTTCCAACAAAATACCTGGGGAACCAACTTGCGCTAAACCCTACAAGAGTATTTAATTGGTTTCAAATTATTGATAAACTTAAGAGAAGACTTGAAAACTGGTCCTTCGGATCACTAAACATAGCAGGAAGATTGGTACTCCTAAAATCAATTCTACAGGCCATCCCAATTTACCCTCTATCAGTGACGGTAGCTCCTAAAGGAGCTTGTGCTAAAATGAAGGAGATCTTTGGAAAGTTCCTATGGGGGGACCCAGAAATGGGCCCTAGTGTCATGGAAAGGTATATTGAAACAAAAAGAAAAAGGAGGATTGGGCCTCAGGGACCCTGGAACCCTAAATCAAGTCCTGGGGGCAAAACTATGGTGGAGGTGGATGAGAGGAGGGAAGGATATCTGGAAACAAATATGGACTCGCAAATACAGCATGCCCTCAACAAAAGAAGGTATCCTCAGAGCGGAAGAAGTTCCAAAAGGATCCTCAATCTGGGACCTAGCAAGCCAAAACAGAGAACTCATAAACAAATTTGCCTTCTGGGAGATCAGGGACGAGAGCATAGCTCAATTCTGGGAAGAGACATGGCAACAAAGGGACAGAATGGCTGATATTAAAAACATACAAAACACTTACCAAAAGGAAACAAGGTTGGGACTAAAGCTGGTTAAAGATTACTGGAAGGAAGAAGAGCCAGATGATATATGGTGGATATGGAGAAAGCCTGAAGAATGGGACGAAAATATTGATGAAGTTCAGAAAGAGATACTAACCAAAGAGCTGGATGCAAGAAGAATCAGAAACAGCACGGGACAAGACATACTCAGGTGGGGAAAATCTACAAAAGGGACCTTTACTGTCAAGGAAGCCTATTATTTAGCCACTCGGCAAGAAGGAGGAGAAGAAGACATAGACTGGAGACAAATATGGAGAAATAAATGGTGGTCGAAAGTAACAATTTTCGCATGGTTAGTAGGGAAAAGGAGAATCCTAACATGGGACAAGTTGCAGAAAAGAGGCTTTCAAGGCCCCCCCAGATGCAGCCTTTGTAAACAAGAGAACGAGACCCAGGAGCACCTCCTGAATTCATGCCCATATGCCCAGTATCAATGGGAGGAGGTAAGAAACCTCTTTGGAAAAACTAACAGAGATCAGAATGATATAAAACAGACCATATTCCATTGGGGTAAAGGACAATTTTCATGTTCCATAGTAAGGAGAATATGGAGTCTAGCGGTAGGATTTTTTATATGGTTTCTGTGGAAAGAACGAAATCAAAGGATATTTCGGGATAAAAATAATCCACCAGGGAAGATATGGGAAAAAATTCAAAAGGCAATAAGAGAAACCATTTTGGCGGAAAACTGGGAGGAGGAGGAATGGAACACCAACCCGGAGGAGAAGAGAATATTAGCCAAACTCAACATAGAATATAACACGATCTATCCCCAGAAGGAATGACACCAAAGAACGCAGACATAGAGCCAAGCACAATTCAAATATCTAGGGGAAAACTTTATTAAATTGAACTTCGACGGGGCTTCAAAAGGAAACCCAGGAATGGCAGGCTTTGGAGGCATCTTTAGAGACAATATGGGACTCACCAAATGGGTTTACGCAGAAAAAGGAGGTATAATGACCAACAATGAAGCAGAAATGATGGTTGTTTACCAAGGTATTAAAATAGCAATAAGGAATGGTTATAGGAACCTGGAGATTGAAGGAGACTCGCAGATAGTGACCGTAATACTCAGGAAGCTCGAAAATGGGAAAGATTGGGAACAGGTGGCTAAGAGCTGGAGAACAGCAGGGTTAATTCAAGACATGGCTACCATCCTGAAGCGTATAGAATATAAAGTTATCAGTCATATAAGGAGAGAAGGAAACAAAGCAGCAGACGTTCTGGAAAATTGGGGATGCAAAGAAGGTAAAGTGGATAGCATATGGCCAACAGTCATGAACAAACCTGGATGGGATACTCTTAACATAATAATCACTCAGGACAGAAATGAAACCACGAGGCAATAAAGAGAAGTGTAAAGGTCCCCCAATCGGGGTCGTTAACGTGTTAAGGAAGGAATGCAGCAAAGGGACGAGGGGCGGCGATTATAAGCCACCTCGCAGAAAGAAATCAAAGCAGGTGGATAGTACGTTCGGTAGATGCGGAATCATTATAAGTCATAGCAGGAAGTAGAACCTTAAGCGCAGAGGTGGTGGAGACGACGACGGAACGGTGATGGGACAAGGTCCAGGTCGCACAAGGGAAAGCCATGGAGGAGTGGGCTATTATGGTGAGTGCAGGCGGTAGAGAAAGTCGGTGCAGCAATACAAAAAAGGTCTACAGGTGAGAGGGAGTGGTTACAGGTGGAGGCATAAGAGCAAGCATGTAAGGAGAGCCCTCGAGGTGAGCAAAGGCAGGGAGGAAAAGGCGAGAACAGGAGCAGGTGGAGTTGCTCAGGGTCGACCTCCAGGGTTAAGGAAAATTCAGTGTAAGCGTATGGAGGACAGTATGAAGCGGAATGTGATGTCTGAGAGTAGGGGAAGGAGACCATCAAGACCTTAAGGCATTAAGTAGGACCACCGGGAGGGAGAGGAACAGAACTGGGCAAACTTGGAGGAGATATATGACCTGGAGCGAGACAATCAATTGCAGATAAGGAGAAATGAAAGAGGGAAGGGGAGAATTACAGGAGAAACTGTCTCAGCCAAGGTGGAGAAAATCGACGGCCGGGAGGAGGAAGGGGACAAGGGACCACCTGCCAGTGAAATTGGATAGGGGAGCAGGGCTAGGGATTACAATGCTAGCGGAGTAGGACGAGGAAGAGGCCACAAAGGGAGAAGAGGTCGGGGTCGTGCTGGCCAGCAGGAACAAGGATGCACCAAATCAACCGGGAAAAAACGCGGAAGGAAAATGTTGAAAAAGCAGGTGTAGTATGCGGAGATGGCATATAGTAAAGATACGCATGTAGACATTAGAAGGATAATTCAGCATCTGGAGGAGGAGGCAATTCAGGAGCAGTCAGGATCTAAGATGGAGGACTGGGAATACCTGCTGCCAGACCCTGGAAACACCAGAGGACGTATGTCCCTGTACAAACAGGCCTTACACATGTATTGGGTCATGAAGAGGTTGCTAGCTAAGGCCATGGAACAGGTGGCCATGGAGATGGCAGAACTGGCACAAGGCATTCCAAATCTAAAAAGAGAGATGAACAACCTTCAGATCACCCTTATGATGCAGGACAGCAAACTGGACGAGATACAACAGTATTTGGAGAAGCTTAATCAGGAAGCAAAAGAGGAGGAGCACCAGCCAAGTGCAATGGAAGAATGACTTATCAAGATATGACCACTACATCCTTAGTTAGGAAGCTGAACAATATTCTACCCTCTGTTATCTTTTTTAATGCAGTTAGTAAATAGTGTTAGTTATTTTGACTGGCTAGTATATAAAGCATGGGTAAACAGACTCAGTAAATTTTGTTTTTGGATGGCTATTAAGAACTTCAGATCGCCAACAGACCCGGTTTCCCTTTGGGGCAGGTTGAGGCCATCATATGTAAATACTAGTTTTAACCTGCCTTAATATAAATGGTTCCATCTTAGCTTACAAAAAAAAAAAAAAATAGGACTACATTTAGGATCTAGGAAAGCTTCAACAGAAGTCTCATTTCGAGGAGAAATCTATTTAGTGTCAATTAGGCTCATATACCTATGGATATCACCATATCAAATGAGTATAGGCCTAATTGGGTCCTTAATTGAGTGACACACCCTTGTTGTTGGTGGAGGAATCTTATTGCCTATTAACACAATCATTAGTCGAAACTCTAGTGTTGGATATATAAAACAATTGAGAAGTTCAGCTAATTTTCAATTAATAAAGTTATGAGTACTACCAAAATCAATAAAAACTATTACCTTTTTCTTTTTGATATATAATTTTATCTTGAAAGTTTGATAAGTTTTAATGATAGTCAATGCATGACACGATATAGTTGGAGTAGCCCTTTCTAGTTTTAGATCTTACAATTTTTCCAATTCTTGACCTCTTCCTCTTCACAACCTATGTAAAATAATTTCCTCTCACTACATTTATGCCTCTTATTGTACTTGCTATCACAATTGAAAAGTGGTCCTTTGCAGTTCTTTCATCCATGTGATAAGGTGTGAACCTTGTGGGTTGAGTGAATTTTGTATAGGAGACATGACACTATAGTTTTTAGTGGCCACCCTTTTAGTAGCCATCATGCTCCAGCTATGTAAGTTCCAAGAGATGTACCTCATGTTGAACGATCTCCTATAAAAGTAAGCATAAATATAGCTAACAAATTATCATTTGAAATGTTCTTTACTTTGATACTCAGCCTTTTGAAATTATTGAATGTGCTCTTAAATTGGACCTATTTGCCATAAATTTATCCATTTACAAAGAATGTGTTTCTATTAATATCCCCATTATGGTGCTATGAATTCATCTAGAAAAAATGGACCAATTGAATATAGGATTTTTTTTTTTTCATTCACAAATCCATTGGTACCAGACAAATAGAACAATTTCTAAAAATAAGGATGCAACAATTTCCTTTTGTGAAATTCGCACTTGCTTTATATGAAGAATTGTTCCATCTCAAATATCCATGTTATAAAATATTTACCATCAAAGTTCCTCATGTTGATCTTGAAATTAAGTAGTTTCTTGACCTTGAGTTCAAACTCGATGATGATCTCTTGGCATGATGCAGGACCGTGATTTTGGATTCAATATTTGTGCTCTCCAAATGTGTCAAAATTTTCCCCTTATGGGACTAAGGTTGAATAATTTTTTTCTCCATATTTTCATGATTTTCTTGGATCACAATATCCCTTTTATGGAACCTCTCATATAGGTTATGTAGGTGCATGGATTCCATGGAATTTTGTAAACATTCCATCTTTTGATACATTAACCTTTCCATTTTATCTTTAACTTTCATATTTTTCCATCTTTTCATCCATCAAAATTTCCAATTTTATCTTCAATTTTCTTTTAAAGAATTTTTGAGATTGTGCAAAATCAACCTTTTTCAATATATTAGCACTCATGTCATTAAGTTTGTTCCTCAATTGGGATACCCTATTCTCTAACTCTTAACTTTCTCTAGGAATCATGTATGAGTTCTTTAGAAGTTTATTATGACTATAACTTTTGCAAAACCCTTTTCCTTGTGAGAAAATAATAATACTCCTGATTTTTCTCTTTATCGCAATTTTTAAATCACCAAAATAGATATTCCAATAAAAATTTATGCAAATTTCAAATTATCACATCTTTAAAAATATTTGTTTTTAGATTATCTTGTTGGCCAACCTTTCTCCCAAAGTATTTGTGCAATTTGGACTCATCTTAGTCTAAAATAATAATAAGTAATAGTTAGATATGTCTTCTGTGTAATGCCACATCTTTTACCAAAATCCAATGACCTAAGTGAAGGTTATGGTCACTTTCCCAAAACTTATTGTTTTTGTCCCTTTCAAGAGAGTGAACTTGTATGGCCTACAACATGCCAATTTTTTCAAATAAACTTCTAAAATAATATGACCCATCTCCTTTCTAATGGAACTAGCGGCACTCAATTTATACTTTTTTAGCTTTCAGTATGGCATTTTTCCAAGAACACATGTATGATATTAGTCTCTCGACTAGTAAAAAAATCATCATTTTCATAGTGTGTATTTCCAAAAGTATGAACCATAATACATAACTTTTACCATAGGTACTTCACTATTTCTCCTTAGTCTCCAAAAAAATTCACTATTTGAAACATCTAAAAAAAATTATAGTAAAAATTCCAAATGACTCATTTGGGACTCATCTCAAGGATGGTCAAAAACTATAATTTCCACAAGACATATCTCTAAAGGTCTAGGGAACCAAAACAAAATGATGAAATGTACTTCATTATGTCTCCTTAGGCTCCTAAAAATTTCATGTCTATAACTATGTAACAAAAATTCATTGGGAACATAACAAGGTTACTCTTTTGAAGGAGCAAAACCGAAGGATCATATGCTCTGAAACCAAATGGTATGCACCAAACAACCCCATATCATAAAAAGAGAATGAGAAATAACTTCATGCCTTGAGAATGAGAGAGAAGAATGAATGAGAAGCCTCTTTGAGGGGGAAACCTCCTTAACAATATAACAAAGGTGTAAGATGAGATGCTTTGTAAAGGTCTTATTTGTATATATAGGATACAAAGGGTACAATTACAATTAAAGGATCTATCTTACCAAGAAGTACAACATTAAGATAATAATAGAAATGTATTGACTCTATCTCTAAGTTTTAATAGTCCCAACCATGGCAATATCCCCCATTATTGAAAAAGGGTACTTGAAATGCATCAAGAACATGGCACCCTTGGTATATATCATTAGGAAGTACTTGAAGGGAGTGTAGGGGGATGGAACCTTAGTATTTTTCACTTGAAGAGTAGTTGAGTTTATGTTTAGCTCTTGGCACAAGGAAATTTAAGAGTTGGTCTAGGGTACTTGAAGAGTTGTAGAGGTTATGTCGAGCTCTTGGTATCAAATAATTGAAGGCTTTGAGATAACTTGGTCTTTGCTTGGTATTGACTTTGAACCAATTTAGGTGTACTTGCATATATGAATAATTGGGAGAAAGGTATCCTTTTGCATATGCATTTTATTTTATCATGGAAAATTTAATGAATTGGATGAGTGGTTTGATTGATCATATAAATTTATTCACATGTTTGGTGATACAAAGGGAATAGAAGTTATTTTATCATTGGAAATGGAAATGCATATAAAAATGGGTGAGTTAAATGGAAAGAAAAATCAATTCTATTTAAATAACTTTCATGTGCACCCACTCAATAAGAAAAGAATAAAAGGGATCTAGGGAACATCGAATAATAAAAATAGAGAAGACATTGGGATGTGATGAATAATGTATAATTTACCTTTTAAATAAATAATTAATTGCCCATAGCATGAAACATGGATGAGTGAATAAAATTCATTTATTAATCAATATAATTAATATTTTAAATGATATTGATGACTAGCATAAGCCTTATAAGATATAAAAGAAAGGAGGCTTAGGCTTGAGAGCTCGCATTTTTTTACCTTAAAGTTGGATGGTTACCATAGTTTTGAAATTTTTGATGAGATATTGTTCACTTTGGTATAAATATTGTGCATGTACTTGGAAGGTGGGAACCTTGTATGTTCTAAAAGAGAGACACAATCTAAATGTTATTTCTTGTACTCTTTTCATGGATGAGTGAATAATATTCATTTATTAATCAATATAATTAATGTTTTTCATGAGATTGGCGATTGGCATGAGCCTTATAAGTTATATAAGAAAGGATGTTTCGGTTTGAGAGCTAACATGTTTTGGCGTTAATGTTGGATAGTTTCCATAGTTGAAATTTTTGTTGAGTTAGTGTTCAGTTTGTGTTATCGGGAAAACTAGTGTCCATTCGGAGCTACTAGTCCCACTAAGACGGGTAGCTATCTTAGAAACAAACAAACTAAAGTTACTTGTGTTTTCCTTTATGAGAAGTAGATGAGAGAGAAGCAGAGAGTACCAACCTCTGTCTTTTGCTTAGTTCCTTGCTTGTTTCCTCTCCCCTTTGACAGATCTTTGTCACTCCTTCCTTGCTTGTCCCGCTTCAAAGAACACCTGTAGAGTCAAAGCAACATAATACCATCAAAGCATAGAGAACTACAATCGTAAACAATATAGGATCAGATATATATTGACCACACAAATGCATATATCAACAGACATACAAGAATATGGAGGAAAACTCAAATAGCTTTATTGATAGAAAGAGTAGAAGAGAGGATTATAACCCATTGATTTGACCTAGCACCATCCTCCTAGCATGAAAGCCCTTCTTCACCTCATGAAAAGCTAGATCACCCAACACTGTGATGTTCCACAAAGAAACCAACAACACTTCCTTACAAAATACAAGATTCCAGCCTCTGGACCTCTAGGATGAGGGATCCATATATAGATGTTTGCAGGTGGGTGAGTCAGCTTCTAGGATTTTGATTAGTGTCCTATCTCTTATAGTTCTTTGTTCCACTTAGAGATTCATGATCTCTTACTCATCCCTGGGCGAATTCAGAGAGGCAAGTGTCAAATGGGCAATTTCTAGAAGATTCTCTGGGTTTCCACCTAGCCAACTGCTTCTGCCATTTGTCTACTCTCGCTCATTGCACCCCACAGAAGGGCTTTTCAGTATGCATCACACTTTTTGCATGTGGCAGGTGAGATGCATCGCACGCTTAGCACTGAGTAGTCTGTATGGTCTAGTTTTGACCAGTTCTGAGTAGTTTTTCAAGGAGAAATTCTGGGAGATGATGTAGTCAGCTGACCTTGCTCCTTTAGGGTATGAAACAAAAATTTTAGGGACTTAGAAGCCCTTGGTTTATGGAAATATGTGATTGGGGTTTCAATGCCCAAATATGTCTATAACAGTTGCCCCCTAAAGCATGAGGTCATAAATCATTTTGGTGTCGAGTGAAATGCTTTATCATGAGGATCCGAGGTTTTTCGAACTGGAAGGTGACCTGTAATAAGATACAATACAATACATTATCTTCATAATATTTTCATGATCTAGCTGAGGCGGGCATTCCCATGCTCAGATTTATAAATTCATTTTCATGTACATAGGACAAACAACCGTCTGTGTGGTAGACTGATGATTCTGGGAGAGCCATCATCCTTTCGCTTGGATGATTATCTGTGCAGCAATGATGTACATTTGATGTCTTTATTTTTCCTTAATATATCGTAGCCCGAATGGATGAAACTATTCAATCTTTGCCCGAAGTACAAGTCGATCCATGTGAAAAGATGTTCTGGAGTCAAACATGGAAAGACATCGCCTGATTACCAGCCAATGATGTAAATTGTTAACAGGCACGAGAGGAATCACCGCTAATGATGATGATCCTCAAGGTACGGCAGTACAATTCACGTGGTGTGAAAATGGGACTTGGCGTCGAACACCACGCAAAATATTTCGGTCGAAGGCCATTGATGTAAACCTATCGCCGGAAGTGAGAAACTTTCCATTAAGGCATGCAAGCTTCAAAGTACTGAAAGGGTTCTTCCTAGGTCGACTTCTTGGATAATGAGCTGATGTCGACAAGAAGTGACCCATCGTAGGAGGGCATTGATGAATCCCACATCTATGACACGGAACGGAGCAAATGATTTTGTGGAGGTGAAAATGATCTAATGATACAGGGTTCAAGGTGGAAATCATGAAAGAATGAAGCGTGAAGGTATTGCAGCGGATGAGACACAAGCTGGGTTGGTGAATTCTCTGAGCGACTTCTCTTGAACATATCAGCGACACTGAAATGGAT
>APFE030382374.1:27888-64646 GCA_000404065.3 Pinus taeda | reverse complement strand
AGCCTCAAAGGCATTGGAGATCAGAGTGAGAGAGAATGAGTGAGTATGAAGAAGAAGAGGCCATGAATAGGCCATGATTTCTCTTGTAAATAATTTATTTCTTAATTAATTATTTCAGTGATTTGTGTGCATATGTATTTTCTGGAACTTTCAGAGCTTTTAACATTTATCAGGGATAATATGCTGGATTTACTGTGTATTACAATGCATGGTTATATGCATAGACAGAGTTTAACGATTATGGGTTTTGCAGGCTAGGCTTGCATCAGTTAGGGACGGCATTTGACTATTAGCTATGTGTGAGTCGGGGAATGAAAGCTGGTCTACAAGCTGGACCACTCTGCCTTCAGGCGGAAAACACATCACTCGAAAGAGTGAGGAGACAATGGCTCCCATGCTATAAATGTAGTCACGCCCAAGGAGTAGATTGTAATCTAAAGGTCCTTGGACTACCATTACGTTCAGGTAGACAGTTTTCCTTCTCAAAGTTATAGGTAAATTTGGAAGGATCCTTAACGGTCAACTGGTTCCTTTGTTGAAGCCTGTTAGATTTCGCATCTCAGGCAGAATCAATGGCGAACCAAGCGCTTTCCAAGAAGTTGAGGAAAGGATACTCATAGAAGCCTTCATCTATGATAGTACCAACCATGACCATTCTGTAAGCTTGTACAATGATTTGGAATGGTACATTAGACGGTAGACAGGGTCTACCTAGTAGATTCTAGTCGAAGGAAATGACTAGGTTGCTTGGAGGTGGGACCAAGTAAATGGTCGAATACATCTCTGACGAACTTCCTTCCTGCGGTAAAGGAACAGGTAGATTTCCCCCATGTTCATCGAAGTCTATGTTTACGAAAATAATTTGAATGGTGTCATTCTCATTCTCTTTGGTGACTGTATCATCTAAAGGTAGACCTTCTGAAGACAAGACTGGGTCAATTGTCATCTCGACCTGTTGACTTTGGTCCGGTGTGGACTCAGAGGGTTTATCTTCAATGATAGATGCTTCGACTGACCACAAAGGTGTGTCAGTCAGATTTTCAACTAGCGGTGGACTCGGCAAGAGTTTCTTGTATCCAGGAGGAAGTCGTAACGGTGAAGCAGGACAGTTATCCAAGACTCTTTTAGCTTCATCTAGGAAGGGACAACGGTGGATGGCATGATCGCCTTCACACAGTTTACAAGGAATTTTAGATCTTCCTTTCTATCCAGTGACTTCATTTTCACTAGTTGACGGTGTACTTTCAACATGATCGTCAGAGGTTGAGGACACCGGATTGTGCAAGTGGGGAGACCAGTCCCTTAAGATCCATGGGATGCAAGGACAATCTTGATGATAGTGGTCCCCTCTGCAAATGACACATGGAGATTTAGGTTTGGACGATGTAGTGTATGGATTTTCATTAGATGATGCTTGGTTTCCCCCTTTCGCCGTTGGCTTCTTCTTCTTCTTCTCCTTCTCTTTCTTCTTCTTCTCAGTTACTTGGTTTTTAGCTTTACCAAGCGAAGAGGAAGAAGGAAAGGGAGAAACAAATGAAGTAGAAGGTTGGGGGCTAACTCTATTATCATCTTATTGCTGATTTGATTGCTCAGCAATCACGATGCTTTGAACGACAAAGGTCGAGAAGATCCATACTAGCAGGCCAATTGCCAGTCCTAGAAGGGACATTGTGGCCATATGAGGTGCACCAGCATCTCCCCAAGAGGAGAAAGGACTAGGATTTCCCCCAAGGGGAAATCCTTGGTTGGTGGACTCCATTTTCTCAACCTAAGATCAAGGAGGGAATAGTGACATTATTCTGATTAAAATAAATTTTATGACACTTTGACACAACTTGCTTTTTCAATTTTTAAGAGTCAAGAAAAAGCTAAAGATGATTGTAGTCGCCTTCAATTTTTAATGAGCCTGAAGTGACAAGTGCTCAGATGGACCTTTTCTTTTAAGGAGTCTGAAAAGGAATGAAAGAGACTACTCTGGAAATCTAGACAGAGGGATTACCAAACCAATCGCAAAACTGCAGAATACTTTTTACAGTATGGAAGTCAATCTTCCCGAATGTTGTGTTCAGTGCATTGTGATCGATAGGGCAGCAGACACGGCTATCTAAGGATAAAGGATATAGCCTATTGTTGTCTCCCAATATATACTCGACGATACGTGGGAGCACAAGTCTGTACTGGTACTTGTCGTCTCAAAGAGGAGGAATCACCCAACCTACGATGAAAGCGATAGTTACCAAGCTTTACAACGCCAGAATATGTCTCTAGCCTAGAATTCTAAATGTTGTGTGTTAGGTTCCAAAGCGTTTTTATGTTCATTGAATTTATTTTACAGTTGATCTTTCTTAATAAGTTTGCCTTTAAGGTTCACTGCGTGATGTAGACATACAATTCCTAAATATGCAATCTAAGATGATAAACAGTCGTTTATTCTTCTTTTTGCAATGAAAATCCTAGCTACTAAGGAAAGAGAAGCGAAATTCTTTCAACATAGAGCAGAGAGCACACACTAGATGCACTGTCCTAAATCAAAATCAACAAGCAGTCTAAATGCAAATGCACATGCATGTATTTTTTTCCACTTTCTTAATGTGTGAATGACAAAAAGAATGCTAAGTACAAATCTGAATTATCTTTTCAAAGTGACAATACTAACAATTTTCTTTTCAAAATATGAAAGGAAGACAAGGATGACACTTTGCGATTTTGAATTGAAAATTGCTTTCAACACTTGAAATACTACGAATGCAAATCAAATACAAGAGTAACAGTGTAATCGACTATCAAAAAGAGGAGGATTATTTTCTTTGACTGAAAACAACACTTGCAACACTTTCAAATCAAAATATGACAGTTCGATTAAGCTACTTTTTTGTAAAGGAAAACTGTAAATGGCGAAAAATACATAAAAACATTCACAATTCTTTGTACAATGGAGGCTGAATAATGCAAAGGAAGGGATTTTTAACAGTGGTATACTGATCACAGACAGCAAAAATCCTGAATAACGCTGAAGAGAGTGAAGAAAAACCAAAATCTGGAGGCATAAACAGTCTTATCTGATCATCGCACCTGTAACACAGGGAAACAGGGATGCATCTCACCTACTGCACATGGGAGGTCCTGATCCAGGTGGATATTGGTGGCCACCTGCTAATTCCACTTGGATCCCCTCTAGTGCTTCTTTCGGTTTTTTCAGTTTCCTTAATTATAGCACAGTTTACTATTTTTAGCAGTTTTTTGAGTCCTAAACTTCCGGAGCCATTTTGAGGCCCTAAACGACGTTTTTTGGACGTTTTTTGGGAAATCTACTGCCAGCGATTTTTCGATCTAAAAATCGTCTTTTCTGTCGTAGTCCTCAGAGAGATCTTTCCAACGGGCTATCATGCACATCAAACTGAGATAATACAACCAATTCACGACCCCAGGAAGTTGATGTACCAACTTACCCAAAAACGGGGCCCACAATTTGGCGTTTCATCTTCTAGGTTAGGTTTTGAATGTGAAGGTTTATTGTTTCTCAACATAAATAGGCCTTCGAGCCTCTTGTAAGACAGTTCAGAGGCATGTAGCCCACACATTCTCTTTCTCAGAGATAAGCTGCCATCCGCCATAGCTGGTTTATTTCCATTTATGGTTGTAAGCATATTTCAGTATTTTCCATTAATGAAATGAAGTATTATTTCCGTTGCATCTTTGTGTATATGGTTATCTCTGTAATTTGTTGCATTCCTGTTTAAGTCTGGATCAGGTGCGATGCATCCAGACTGTCAAAAGGAGACAGTGCGATGATCCAGGGACAAGACTTTAACTTGGTTTTTGGTCACAGTTTGCAGCTTAGTTCAGGGATTTAAGCTGAGCTAATGATAGTCAGTAAATAAAAAGTGTAGGGGCTAATCTAATGAGGTTACTTGAGCCACCACCAAGGCAATTAGGATGTTAGCAAGTCAGATGTTTAATTCATAAACTAACCCAAAGATTGACTAAAGCAGCATTTATCTACTTTACAGTTGCATAGCAAAAGCAGTTCGAATGCTAGTTGGCATAACTTCAAGCTCCGTCTGTAGCTTATAAAGTAAACAAACTAGAAATAAGCAAACAAGCTATTCGCTCCCCAGTATGGTCGCCATTTTGTTATCAGGAAAACTAGTGTCCATTCAGAGCTGCTAGTCCCACTAAGACGAGTAGCTATCTTAGAAACAAACAAACTAAAGTTACTTGTGTTTTCCTTTATGAGAAGTAGATGAGAGAGAAGCAAAGAGTACCAACCTCTGTCTTTCACTTGGTTCCTTGCTTGTTTCCTCTCCCCTTTGACAGATCTTTGTCGCTCCTTCCTCACTTGTCCTGCTTCAAAGAACACCTATAGAGTCAAAGTAGCATAATACCATCAAAGCATAGAGATCTACAATCATAAACAATATAGGATCAGATATATATTGACCACACAAATGCATATATCAACAAACATACAAGAATATGGAGGAAAACTCAAATAGCTTTTTTGATAGAAAGAGTAGAAGAGAGGATTACAACCCATTGATCTGACCCAGTGCCATCCTCCCAACACGAAAGCCCTTCTTCACCTCATGAAAAGCTAGATCACCCAACACTATGATGTTCCACAAAGAAACCAACAGCACTTCCTTACAAAATATAAGATTCCAACCTCTGGATCTCTAAGATGAGGGATCCATATATAGAAGTTTGCAGGTGGGTGATTCAGCCTCTGGGATTTTGATTAGTGTCCTATCTCTGATAGTTCTTGGTTCCACTTGGAGATTCATGATCTCTTACTCATCCTTGGGCGAATTCAGAGAGGCAAGTGTCAAATGGGCAGTTTCTAGAAGATTCTCTGGGTTTCCACCTAGCCAACTACTTCTGACATTTGTCTACTCTGACTCATCGCACCCCACATAAGGGTTTTTCAGTATGCATCACACTTTTTGCATGTGGTAGGTGAGATGCATCATACCCTTAGCACTGAGCAGTCTGTATGGTCCAGTTTTGACCAGTTCTAAGTAGTTTTTCAGGGAGAACTTCTAGGAGATGATGTAATCAGCTGGCCTTGCTCCTTTAGGGTATGAAACAACACTTTTAGGGACTTAGAAGCCCTTGTTTTATGGACATATGTGATTGGGGTTGCAGTGCCCAAATATGTGTATAACAGTTTGGTCTAAATATTATGTACTTGGAATGTGGGAACCTTGTATGCTATAAAAGAGAAGCACAATATAAATGCTAGTTTTTGTACTCTTTTCATACAACCCATTGCAGCTTGAGGCCATTAGGGAAGAAGAGTATTGATTGGGGAGTTGGTAAGATAGTCAACTTGTAAGCAAATTATTTATTTGGAAAAGGAGAATTCGAGCTTATATTGTAGCAATATTAGAACTAAAGAATCATCAAGGGAGGATCTTCTACAACATTTTGCAAATTGATATATTAGTCTAAAATTTATAGAGGTATTTGCATTTCTTTTGAAAATTGGGAAATGGTATTTGGGATTTGAATCTTTGAAAATTGCTAAGAGAATTATCACTTTTTTTTTTAGATTGAATGTAATGTTTAAAACCCTCATCATATCCTTTACGGTCACTATAATATTTATATAAAACTAGAATTTTACTAGGCACCCAAGGAAAATTTTAGGAATAGATTTTGTATTTTTTTTTGTACAATCAAAGGTAATTGAACTTTGTAGAATCTATAGTCACAATTAATCTTCAGTTACCCCTATAAAACCCATAGTTTATCATTAGTTACCCTTATAAATCCCATGCTCACAACCTCATGAATGCCAATTTCCTTCAAAAAACCTAAGGTCAAATCCTATATGTGCATATTTGAGGCTTTCAAGGAAGATGTCTTGGATTTTTCCAATGGTTTTTTATATTTTAGGAGGTAATAATGGAATATGAGTGTTAATAGTTTTCTATAAACTATGTCTAAGATATATTTTGACTAATTTTCTTGCCTCTATTTGAATTTTAGAGAGTTCACCTTAATTCCCAAATAATAGCTTGATTGCTTTGCATTGGTAAAACTTGAGCTTTCCGAACTATAATAGTTACAATTCAAACCTTGAATTAATGGTAATCCTACACCAATCTAAGAAAAGAAAAGAAGAATTGTTATGGTTACATGCATAGAGAGTGCATTAGAAAAGAGGGTTTTATATACATCATAGTATTGACTAGAGTGTGTTCTTGGTTGATCATTGTTAAGTCTGTTCTATAACTTTTGTTATTGAGTATTTCAAGATGAATGATTAGCTTAGTAGATAGGGTCATTATGAGATCAAAGAGATTTTTTTTAGTTGCTATAAAAAAATTTACAAATTGAGGAAATTTTGTTATTGAAAAGGATATTGTTACTTTCATTAAGGAATTTTCAGTGCCCTATTGAGAATATTATAATATTGCTATAGAAGAAAGTAGAGGGTCATTGAATGACTAGTATAGGCTAAGTCACTATGAGCTAAAAATTCTTATTGTCTAACAATGTATTGAGTAGATTGAACTAAATGTTGGTATATTCTATTGTCAATGTATTGCACTAAAATAGTTTAAGAAGGCTAAATGTAAAGAATTGATGATTGCTTTGTTCAATTCATTATTGAATGATTCATATGCTTATATATGTTGTGAAGGTGATTATTAGTTATATAGATAATGTTGCAAATTATATGATTAAATGAAAAAGTAAAGTATATATATCATGTATTATTGTAAGTTGTGTGTTGTATATTGGGTTGAATTCGTGGTTAGGTGTTACATAAAATTGAGAGAAATAATAGAGCTTTTTCCATTGCTCTATGGATGTTTCCATTATGGGGATCTTGCCATTTATATCTTGTGTCAATTTTTATATTTGTTTATTTTGCTATGATCTTATGGTCATGTGCATGTTATCACATGTTTTATATGTGATGAAACAAAATGAAATGATTTCCTTCAATCTCTACTCTCTTGTTGCCACTAATGATGATCCCTCCATCCAAATTCAATTTCTTGGCCTTAGTACTTAATAGCTATTTGTTACAAAATTATCTTTAATTTGATTCTATGCATTTTTGTTCTAAATTCTCCAATTTGTTTTAGTTCTTGGTCTCTAACAATATCATGTCAAATAATGGTTCTATGATCCCAGGTTCCATGAATATCATTGATTTTTTTTTTTCATTTCGACCTTGATATAAGGAAGTTGGTATGTACCTTGCATTTTATTTCTACCATCTTGGTAATTAAAATGTGAATATTGTTCCACCTTTTAAGAATTAAAATTATCTTCCACCATGTTATCCTCAATCACCTTTTCTAGCACCATGACATTCTCTATCCTTTGTGTGTATATTTAATAGCTCTTACTTTTTAGATAATTCCAATATATTTGACCTTGACATTATCAAATTTTAATTCAACTTCTTCAAGTATTTTATCATGACCTTTTGTTTTTCCTTCCTTTTATTCATCCAACTTAAGGTAGATGTTACACATCAAATTCAATCATCTTCCTTCAATTTTAGATTTCATTTCTCATTTGATTTGTTCAATACTTATTGCTTCTCCAACCTTCGTATGAATTTCCTCTTCAAGTATTTTGTTAGTTTCTTCAGTGAAGACTATATTACTTTCTCTTAATGCTAACAATGCTTATTTTCTTCTTTCCATCTTTTCACCTGATAAGTAGTGTTTTGTTTTCATCATTCAATTTATCTAGAATGCTATGCATGCCCTTTGGTTTTGTATCATTGATCCATTTATTTAAGAAGTGTTTCCCAAACTCTTCCCACATGGAGTTCAATCTAGTATCTTCATGAAGCCTCACCCACCATTCATGAGTGTCATAATAAATATAAAAAACAAAAATAAATGGATTTTAAAATTTTCCTTTTTCGTTCTCAACCATTCCTAAAAAAAAAAATTAATGTCGTCTCCACTAAATTGAGGTATTGTCATTGTTTCTTACTTTGGGTCTAACCAAAAACCTTAAATTACGAAATCAATATCTTCAAAATATTGATCCCAAATAGTTTTTACCTTTTTCCAATGTATTTACTCTCTTTCCATATTCCACCCAATTTTGAATCACCTCAACCAAAGCTTTGAACCAAAACTTATGCCAATTTTAAGTAAGCATACCCTTTTGAGCCCTCATTAAGGATTGTCATACAAGTTTACCTTAGTTTATGTATATCCAAAATTTATAAGTATTTAGGTTTTAAATTTCATTTTAATATAGAGTAGTGTGTCTTCTCTACAATTCCATAGATATCACTGAAATCTAGTGTGCTAATAAAACTTTATAATGATTTTGCCAAAACTTCATAATATGGGAACCTTTAAGGAGAACAGGCTTGTATGATATTCCATTCCTCCAAATGTGTAGCTTTAAGTATGATATTTGTGCTTGAAACAACTTAATATGTCATATGGACAATGGGATTGTTGGCACCTATTTTGAATCTCGCAATTGTAAGATATGATAGTTTTATTAAAAACACATGTTTGAGACTAGTTCACGACTATACATAAACCCTAATTTGTACAACTCATAACTTTGAAATTATAGAGGAATGGAATCTAAATTTTAACCATATATAGCTTGTTTTATCTTCTTTCCAACCCCATAAGTTGCACACAATTCCAATAGTACAAAAGATATTGTAGCAAGAATGGTAAGTTGACTCATTTGTTGGAGCCAAACCAAGGATCATTAGCTCTAATTCCAAATGTTCTCTACCAAATACTAAAAACAGCATGATAAACAAGAACACATCAACCTACTAATTTGTTCCTTACACCTTAAAATTGATGAGAAACCAATAACTACAGTCCTCTTCAAGCGAAAAACCTCTTTTTACAATGAATACAATGTACAATACAATATTTGATGATCCTAAAACTAGGTCAACTTAGTGTATATATATAAGCACAAAGGGTACAATTATAATAAAATGGGACCATGAGGGATTCTAGCCTACATAACAATGTAACAATAGAAATGTAATCACTCAATACCTATGGATTAATAAGGGGTTTCTCGGTTAACATGGGGGTTATATAAGGCTTAACATATACACCAAATGTGAATGTTGAGCACAACTCCCAAAGAGATGATAGATATGCTTTACATAGTAATTCCTTATATATTAGGAGAATGTCCCCCAAATGACCCTAATATATACACAAATCTAAATCATAGGTTAAGTTACTTATAATGAATATATTGACATAGACACACACACACACACACATTCTCACTCATTGCACGTAGCCCCTATTGTTTTTCCACAATATTAGAATCTAGGTTAGGGTCTTAGAATTTATGACACTACCAATCCAAATATCACAACAAACTACTTTGTACATCAGAATATAAATAGCAGTAAATCAATACATGCACAAATATAGACAACTCTTTACAATTTTCAATAACCCAACTTCATTATATTAACAATTTTAATATAACAATTTAGGGCTTCCATATTAGGTATGATGGCCCTCATATATCCATTGATATAAGAATACAATAAAAATATACATTGATGGTCTAGTTGATGTACTTGATAATCCTAGCTCCTCTTGTTGTACCCTGAACACAAATGCTAGTCCTTTTTCTCCCAATATGCAACTCCTAATTGCATCAATGGTCATGCTCCTTTAGGTCGCCGAACTCAGCTTCTTCAACTTCTCTCTAGCTTATCTTTATTCCTTCAACACATCAACACATATAGATTCATGTTGAGTTGTTCACAACTCCATTTTTTAACAACTCTCAATTGCCCACTACTGCTCCTCAACTCCTTCGAGACTTCTTCCCTCTAATACCTTCCTGAATTGCTCCAATGAAGTCAAAATTTGGGCAGGAGGGTTGCCACCTATCACTGTCAAATGTCCTTCTCCAACAATGAATTTGTGCTAGTTAAACAACTCCCATTGACCTCCTTCTTTCATCCTCCAAAGATCCGTCATTGAGCCTCCTATCAATTTGCCTCTCCTAATAGTCCTCTTTGTCCTTTAAGAGACTGCACTTAGGGATCCCTTGAGAAGCTACTTGTTTCCCTCCAACAAACTTAAGATGCCCAACCATAAACCATCCAAACTTATCCAAAATTGAACCCAACACTTAGCAACAATAGAGTAATAACATATCTTGCAAAATGTTGTGCATACCTCTTGAATTTTGATCACTAGTTGGGGCACACCTATAGCCCACTTCAGCCCTCCATTTTTGGTAAAACCTCCCTCAAAAATATGTGGTCTCCTTCCCTTTATAAGCTTCTATAATTCACTACCTTAGAAGACTATTATAGACACCTGTTTAGGCTATTTTGGCCCTCCCAAACATTACTACATTGGCTCAGACCTCTCTCCTCAGGTCATTGTGCTTCTCATCCTATTCATACAAGAAAAACCACCTCAAACCATGCACAAAAAATCTCCCTTCTCCTCGACCCGCTTTCTCCTATATTTGACCTAGTTTGTCATGAGAGAAGAACCTTAAATAGATGTGTCCCTCTCCTTCACTAAACTTTTGAGTTATGAAGCCAATACAAATATATTCTCCTATCTGAGTTTCTCTTTGTGTTTCTCTTGGAAGTGAGAAATCATCTCCCAAACTTCTCCTATTTATACACTTCCTCTGTGGGCTCCAACGCATCCTTTAAGGGAACATAACTAAGTAGGGTGACTTGTCTTATGTGCCACTAGCCCAATAGAAATATATAAAAAAATTAATAACTTCGTTTCTAGAGCCCCTTCTTTGGTGTTCTTTGTGGCCCCTAGTTCATTTTAGGGTACTCTACAATCTCAAAAGGTTAAATCGCCAAGACTCCTTATGGTTCCACACCCACCAACTTGGGTGCAAAGCCCACACCTTGGGTTCTAAGCCCACAAACCACTTTTGTGGAGCCCATTCCTCCAAAACCCTGAACCCTAAGGCTTGGAGTACCTATCAAGCTACAATTCTCAACACTTCCTCTTAGTGAGGGAGGTACTTCCAAGACTAGGAAGTAACTCATCATCACTATCACTATTGGTGACACTAACCCAACTCCTAACACCCATAACTCTAGCAAACCGTTAAGCATGGATTGCACCCTTCTCAAAAGTATCATTTTCACTAGAATCCTCCTTCTTCTTCTTCCCCTAAAATTCTTACAGGACATACCATGATGCCCTCTTTCCAATTGTAGAAGTACCTTTACTCCCCACAGACCATGTGTTCTTCTTGGGTTGCACATTCTCCCTCTGAACTTGCAAACTCCCTCTCAAACTTGGCTCCCTCTAAACCTCTATAAAATGGACCTTCTCTTCCTTCTTCTTCTCATGATCTATAGGATTTCCCATCAGCCTATATAGACCGTTCTCTCTAGCTCCAACCACAACTCCTACAGAGCTAGAGCTTATGAGCCTGAGTCTCGCCTTTCCACCCTGGAACAATACCTCAAAACCATTATGCTCGATCATTGACATAGAAAAACACATCATATCTAAGCTCTGGTATAAACAGTAAATCCCGAACTCGCATCACCTGACCTGACTCCATCTTGAATGGCATGACACATGATCCCCTGATCTCTTTCTGACTCTTGCCGCCCAACACCATGTGCAAATTCAAGTCACACTCAGCGAGAGTCTCAAATACATCCTGTGACCCTGTCATATGATTATACGCTCCCTTGTCCATGTAGCTTCATCGATGGTACCCTATGAGAAATGAGAGAACAATGCAAATTCATCACTCTCCAATCTCTTAGAGAGGTCATCCCCCTCGATAGAAGTAGTGACACCTACAACTTCCTTCCCCTTCTTCTTCTCATAATATCCCTACTTCTTATTTGGACACTTCATCTAGTAATGAACAAACTCACCACAGTTGAAACACTTGATCTTACTCAAGTCCTTCTTCTAGTTGCCCTTCATTATTGCTGCAAGTGCCACATCATCATTTGAAGCCTTCTTCTTTGGATGAATATCCTCATCTCGTAACTCTTCCTGAATTAATTCATCCTACAACTTATTCAAGTCTGGTAAATTCTCTTTCACAATGATCCCCTTGATGAAGGGATTCCATTCCTCAGTGAAACCCTTTCAAATAAATCCTTACCATCTAAGAATCTATAACAGTCTCACCAATGGAGGCAAGCTCATCTCGAACCTGAGACAACCTCGTCAGATACAAAGTCACCCCCGCACCCTATATCATCTTTGTTTCATTCAACTTATCCTATAATATCAATACATGGTTATCGTTCTTATTTTGGAATATATTTTGAAAAGCTTCCCACATTTCATGGGCACTATTCTTCCTAGGTAGGTGAGGTATTAAGGAATCCTTGACATCATCTAGGATGATCAACTTCACCTTTGTATCCAACTCTTCATATACTTCCATCTCCTTAGGGTCAGTTGTCTCCTTGATTGCTTTCTCAAAAAAGTCTCAGATCTTGTTCACGATGAGAACCAACTTGATCCTTTTCTTCCATGGACTATATTTGGAAAACCCTTCCAACCTATACTCTTACTAGAGACAAACCAACAACTTCAACATTGATGTGAACTCTTCAACAACAATGTAACCAACTCCCTCTTAAGTTGTACTCATTATGAACACTCAGATTCATTGGCCCTTCAAAGTAGCTCTGATACCATGTCGTTTTCCATGATGTTGGAATCTAGGTTAGGGTCTACGAATATTTGACACTACTAATCCAAATATAATAACAAAATATTTTGAACATTGGTATATAAACATCAATAAATCGACACGTGCAAAAATATAGACATTCTTTTACAATTTTCAATAACCCAACTTCATTATACTAACAACTTTAATACAATAGTCTAGTGCTCTTGTGCCATGAATGATTTCCCTCATACATCCATTGATACAAGAATACAAGAATAGGATATATTTATAGTCTAGTTGATGTAGTTGACAATCACATCTCCTCTTGCCATACCCTAAACACAATTGTTGGTCCTTCTACTCCGAATATGCATCTCATGCCTCTATCAATGGGCCTACTACTTTAGGTCACTGAAATCGGCTTCTCCAACTACTCTCTAGATGATTGTTATTCCTTTGGCACATCAACACATAGAGACTCTCTTTGAGTTGTTCACAACTCTATTTGTGAACATCTATCAAATTCCCACTGCTACTCTTCAACTCCTTTGGGACTTATTCCCTCTAATGCCTTCCTGTGTTTCTCCAATGAAGACAAAATTTGGGTCAAAGAATTCCTATCATTGTAAAATGTACTTCTCTAATAATGAAATTAAGCTAGTCAAAAAGCTCCCTTTAACCTCCTTCTTTCGTCCTCAAAATATTAGTAAATGACCCTCCTATCAATATTCCTCTCATAGTAGTCATATTTATCCTTCAAGAGGCTGCACTTAGGGATCCCTTGAGCACCTACTTGTTTCCCTCCAACAACCTTAAGGTGCCCAACCATAAACCATCCAAAATGATCCAAACTTGGACCCAACACCATAGAAGAATAATGTACTTTGAAAATTGTTGTGCATATGTCCTGAAGTTTGATTACTAGTTAGGGCACACTTATAGCCCACATCAGCCCTCCATCTGTGGTTAAACCTCCTTCAAAAATCTATGGCCTCCTTCCCTTTACAAACTTTTGCAATTTGCTACATTAGAAGATTGCTACAACCACTTGTTTATGTTATTGCAACCCTCCCAAAGAGTACTACAAGGGCTCGTTCATCTCTCCTGATGTCACTATGCTTCTCAGATTGTTTAGACAAAAAACAATTACCTCAAACCAAGCACAGAACAACTGCCTTCTCCTCAACTTGCTTTCTCATGTACTCGGCCTAGTCTACCATGAGAGATGAGCCCTAAAATAGATTTCTCCCTCTGCTTTGCTAAGCTCTTGAGTTTTGCTGCCAAGACAGAGATATTTTCCTATTTGAGTTGCTCTTTATGTAGCTCTTGGATGTGAAAAATGAGCTCCCAAAATCCTCCTATTTTCTACACTTCCTCCTTGGCCTCTAACGCATCCCTTGAGGACACATGACTAAGCAAGCCAACTTCTCTTATGTGCCACCAGCCCAACATAAATATATAATAAATTAATAAGTTCATTTCTAGAGCTCCTCCTTTGGTGTTCTTTGTGGTCCCTAGTTCCTTTTAGGGTCCTCTACAATCTCCAAATATCAAATCAACAAGACTCCTTCGGTTCCACAGCCACTACCTTGGTTGCAAAGCCCACACCTTGGGTTCTAAGCCCACAAACCAATTTTGTGGAGCCCGTTCCACCAAAACTTTGAACCCTAAGTCTTGGAGTACCTCCCAAGCTACAAATCTCAACAACCCCACTATTAGGCTAACCCTTATGACATATACATTCCACCTCATATATGTCCCTTGCAGGGTCATAACATATTACCCCCCATATAATACATATAAATTAAATTGTACATGAATGTGGAGCAAACCCCTAATGCATATAAATTTACCCAATCACATATAATTTAATCCCACCTAAAGGTTATATTACAATGCTTCACTTTTGAAAATATTTACCCTCCAAGCTTTTTGGTTAAAGTTTTTACACATGTTGAAACCAATTGAAAGGAATTATTTGTATTCCTTCTCTCTTGTTGCAATTGATGATAATCAATTCAACCAAACTCAATTATTTCCAAGCTTGCTCCTTGATAGCTAGTTTTTACATAATTGTCTTTCTTTTGATTCCATGAATTGTTGTTGTAACTTCTCCAAGTTGTAGTAGTCGTTGATATTTGAGAATATCATGTCAAATGATGATTCTTTGATGCCATCTCCCGTGAAATTGTTAAATCTACTTCCTAGGAAATAAGGATGTTGGTATATATCAATGATGAAAAATGTATGATGTTATTGCTACACATTTTTCCACATCAAACCCTTTGTCAATGCTCTTGCCAAAAAAAAATTGTGTGCATTTTCCCTTGGCAATAATATCATGCACTTTTTAAAAAAAGTGTGATGTTATTGCGCATCGTAAAAATAAAAATAAATGATAAAAAGTGTCAATCCACATGAAATATTTTCAAAAGTGAGGTATTGTAATATAACCTTCAAGTGGTATCAACTTATATGTAACTGGATAAATGTATATGCACTAGGGGTTTGCTCCACATTCATGTATAATGGAATTTGTGTATATTATGGGGGTCCAATAATATGTTATCCAAAAAAGTGTCATTTTAAAGAAGATTTTTTGGGTCATTTTGCAAATAGATCAAGGACAAAGGAGAGCCAAGGAGAAGACTATTTTTCCTTGAGCTAAAGACGAGGATTTATGTCACAGTGCATTTATTTGATGTTGTTTTAACCATAACTTAAATATTTATATTATAAAATCGATGCCAGAGACACACTAGTACATGTCAAAGACAAAAGGAAGAGATTAGACTACATGTATCCATATTCATCATTCACCTGATGGGATATAGCAAAACCAAATGTCCTCTACCCGAAAACTATTTGACTTGTAAATTCACCAAACTTGGCCAGGTATCAATAAAAATTGATACAACGTTACAAAATTTACATATCAGGGTTCACCTCCTTAGGCGTCGGATCGAGCTCCAAAGAAGGGACTACATCATCCATATCTAGGACAATTCAAGGACTAGAAGAAACTAAATTATCCAAATCCTGAGAATAATTAGAACCTATGTTGATCCTTTGATGAACACCCTCCAACTAAGGGCAAAGGTGGCTAATCTCATCCTTTGTTCTATGAATTTGTGACCTTAATTCAATAAGGAGATCCATGAAGGCGACTAGAGTGGAGGTCGTTTGATTACTTCAGTGTTGACCCTGTAGCATCTCTTCCTAGATTACTTTAAGCTCTTGCTCTAATTTTTCTAGACTAGAAAAGTTGGACATCATGTTTAGTCTCCTTTACTTGCAATAGACCTCCCAAAATCAAAGGAATTGTTGTCACTCATATTATACAAACACCGCGTCAACCGCGCAGGGCAAGGGTCGTCACTCTAATCATCACCCACTATGTTCTAGTTGTCTCCCAACATCATGCTATGGGGGGTAGTCCCTATGGAAATGAGGTTAAGGAAAAAATGTTAGGAACCAACTTGTTTGGGAGACACAAATGAGTATCCTAACTACTTGGTTAAATTTAGCAATATTAATGATTAGATTAGATTTTAAGCATGAGACCAGTGCCTTATGGAGTCACAACTATTGTTTTATGTAAATTAATGCCAAGTAACTGGATGGACACCTGTTTCTTGATATGATAGACTAACCTATATGGGAGGCAAGTCCTAAGAGATACGTGTGATGTAAGAATGTTGGTAAATTTTAGATTAAATGCTTATTCTAAGTTGAACCTCTTCCTTAATTGGTTTGAGAAATAGTCTTCAATGTAGGTTTTGGGATGGAAACCAACAGGAAGCAGGAAAATGCCTGATTGACGATACCTCCCCCTATGTTCCAACCACCCAGTGCCTCCAGCGTTGTAGAGACTGTGGCTCTGACGACTGTAAGGTCACTGTGTTAACCACGAAGAAGGATTGAATCCCTCAAGCTAATCGGAAAATGATTTCCCTAGGAGTCTATCAACTGAGCTTATGCTAGGAGGTAAGCTTTTAGTGAAATATAGATCCTAGAATGCCCATGCAAAGATGATGAATGAAATTACTTGAGTTAAGATTGTTTAAGTACTCAAAATATGGTTACTCCTTATGACAACAATACTTAACAACAATTATAGGACAATCTTAATACAAGGAAAGTGCATACAAGTGCCAATGAATCAATCCACAATATACTTAAAATAAATTATTCATTTTTTCCATTAGTCAATGATTACATGATGCCAATAAAATTTACTCAAGATGTTCTTATCATAATTCCAATTAGATTATGAGTGTCAAAGCAACTTAACCAACCACAAGATCATAAATTTAGAGCTTAAATGTATGAGTGTTTTAAGTGTAAAATTCAGAAATCCTTGTAACTTGGAGCAAGACAAGCAAGTGTTAGATCTTAAATATCAAAATCAACAGTGATATTTCAGAAAAATTCCAAGACTTATTAGACTTATGACAGCAGCAAAAAAATCACTTTAGATCATGGAATTTACCAAATATATGTAACAATAAATTTTCTAGATGATTAGCAAATGTAAATTTATGAATTTACCACACTTTAAAGTGCAGTATTCAGTGAAATGTCATATCTGAAGTAACTTATTACAACAGTAAGAAAATCATTACATCAACAAGTTAATGATGCTACAATAAATGCCCAATATGCCCAAAACTAGGAAAAAAATATCAAAATTGAAAAAACAAGTTTTTAAGGCTTTTAGAGTGTGACATTCAAAAAATATCAAATTTGAAAAACTTGTTATAGTAGTGAGGAAATCAAAAACCAGGGAGCTATTAGTGCTTCAACAAATGCTAAAAATATCGAGAACTCAGCAAAAATAAATAAATAAATAAAATTAAAATTAAAAAAAATAAATAAATTAAATAAAATAAAATAAATTAAATTAATTAAAAAATAAATATAAAATAATAAAAATAAATAAATAAATAAATAATAAAATAAAAATAAGATTGGAGGATTTTGCTGCGACTGCTGACCTATCCGTCGCTCTGCAAACCTTTGGTTCGGCTCTGGCTGCTTCGGTGGGCTCTGTAGCCCTCCTGGGGCCTGTGATCTGGTCCTCCTGCTGCGCGAAGATCCCCTGTGATCTGGTCTCCCTGCTCGGCGTTCTTTTGCTGGGGCTCCTTATCGCTCTGCCTGTTCTCCTGAGATGACTTGAGGGGTCTGGATTTGATAGCTGGGTCGCTGCAGCAACGGAGCCGCCCCCTTCACCTCCCCCTTCAGATGCTGAAGCTTTTTTCAAACTCCTGGAATCCCTACCGAAGAGGAAAGTTTCGGGGGCTGCGAAGTTCATGAAACGATTGGATGACATCCCTAAGATTTTGCTTCCCCCTGAGGGTCCGATCCAGGTCGCCCTTTCTCTAGCTGAGAGAGCTTTGGTTGGACAATTCACGGGCCTCTGGCCTTCTCCCAAATCCATGGAAAGCTGGGTTGCTAGGAACTGGGCTCCATTGATCAAAAATGGAGTCACCTCGTATTTTCTAGGGAAGGGATTCTTTATGTTCGAATTCTCAGACAAGGAAGATAAGGATCTGATATTCCAAAACAGCTCCTACTTCATGGGTCCTCAGGGATTGTACCTCAACAAGTGGACGCCCGATTTTGACCCATCAGTTGATGTTCCCTCAGCTGTTCCTATGTAGGTTAGGGTGCCCAATTTGCAAGTACATTGTTGGAATTGGGAGTCCCTAAAGCATATCAGAAACACATTGGGCAAGTTCATCAACTGAGCAAATAACAAAGACCAATACAACTGTGCTAGAATCTGCGTTGAAGTTGACTTGGAGGTTGTTTTTTCCGAGGTAGTAAAGATCAGGGTTGGAAGTTGGAATCATGTCCAAAAGCTGGATTCTGAGCATCTTCCGCTCAAGTGTAGGAAATGCCAGGTTTATGGTCGTTTTGCTCGAAACTGTCCAAAGAATAGTGAAATGCAGAAAGGCAAGAATGAAGGATGGACCCAGGTTAAACGGTCCAAAATTGCCCATAAAGCCATTCGAACAAGTAATACAAATGGAAATGGCCCTCGGGCAGCCCCTAGAAACCAAACCCCTATCATGGAAGAGCAAGGAAACAAATTTGTCCAGTTAAGCTCAGAAATAGAAGGCACCCAAGAACCAGAGATGCAGAAGGAAGGATTGATCCCCAAGGAGTCACCCTCGGGACCAAAACATGTGGAAAATAATGAAGACAGATCAAAAGAGATCCTCATTGAAGAGACAGAGGATGTGCAAGGTACAGAGGAATCAGAAGAAGAAGGTGAAATAGGTGCTTCGCAGACCTCAACCAGAAGATCACTGAGAGGCCCAAAATCTGCTCGGGAAAAAAGAGAGCAAGAGACGTACGAAGATAAACTTCAGGGAAGTCAACCAACCCTCGAGAAACTCTTGGAAAATACTTCGAAGAAGATCAGAAATCAGCCCCAGAGCTCTAGGGGAGCTCACCACCCAAAATGCAAATGATGAAGATCATATCTTGGAATTGTAGGGGTATGGGGAGCAGAATAAAAGAAGAAGCCACAAGATGCTTGATAAGAATAGAATCTCCTGATCTCCTCCTCTTCCAGGAGACTAAAATGGAGGACTATGCCTTCCTCCAGATCGGTAAGAAGTTGTGGAAGAAAAGCGAAGTACAAGCAGTCTCAGCTCGAGGCGCTTCAGGTGGACTGGGCACCATTTGGAATGCTAACAAATTCATAAAGATCAGAGAAGCAAAAAACACCCACTGGTTGTTCACAAAGCTACAGCATTTAGAATCAGATATGATACTCTCCCTCTTTAACGTGTATGCTTCTGTCAGCGCAGGAGAGAAAAAGCATTGTTGGGACTCCGTTAGAAGTCTGGCAGATTCTAAAGAACTGGCTAACATAATAATAGCAGGGGATCTTAATCTCACCTTATCACTATTAGAAAAACGTGGAGGAAGCACTGTTAGGGACCCGACATGGGAATGGGTTGATGACTTGCTCCAAAACTGGGACATGATAGACATTAATCCATCGTCCGGGAAGTACACTTGGACAAACAAAAGAATCGGCCCAGGACATATCGTTGCAAGGTTAGACAGATTCCTTGTTCAAAGTTCTTTTCTTCTTCATGGTCTAGAGTCTAGAATGCATATTCTCCCTTGTTGTGTTTCCGATCATTGCCCCATTAAATTGGAACTGCTAGCCCATTTGGACCAAGGTCCCATTCCATTTAAATTCAATTCTCATTGGGTCAAGGAACAACCATTCATGCCTCTGATAAAAGAAATTTGGAAGCTCCCAGTCAAAGGCTTTGCCTTCTACGTTTGGTAGGAGAAACTTACGAGAGTTAAAGCAGCTCTGAAAACTTGGGTTAAAACCTTACCAAACCCCGCTGTGGAAAGGTACATGATACAGGAACGACTTGAGATGCATCACCAGGTTTCAGAAAATGTTGATATCACAAAAGAAATTCTTGACAAGGAGGCTAATCTTCAGCACATGCTCCTTAAGGCTAGCTTGGCAGAGGAAGAGTTTTGGAGACTGAAATCTCGTTGTCTCTGGCTCAAGGCGGGAGACAGAAACTCTTCCTTCTTTCATAAGCAAGCTCAGGCTTGTAAATGTCTCAACTCCATCTCTGAAATTAAAATAGAGACCACCACGCACAGAGAAATCCGAAGCATAAAGAACGCTGCCTTCACTCATTTCAAAAACCTCTATAGTGAAGAAGAGGCCTTGGGACATGTTTCTACCCTTGTGAATGAGATGCCCTCCCTGATTACCGACAGTAATAATCAATTCCTAGAAGTTGAGATCTCTAATAATGAAATAAAAAGCACCCTCTTCGCCATGGAACTGGATAAGGACCCGGGTCTTAACGGTTTCACTGCCAGATTCCTGCAGTCCTGCTGGCAAATTGTGGAGAAAGACCTAAGCAGAATGATTCAGAAATCTCAGGAATGTCAGAAAATTGGGGGAAGCACAAATTTGGCCTTCCTGGCCCTCATTTCCAAGGAGAAAGGTGCCAACACCTTCATCCGGTTCCTTCCTATCTCCCTTTGTAATATAGGCTATAAGCTGATAACGAAAGTTATTGCCAACAGATTAAAAATCATTCTCCCAGACATCATTCCTGTGAATCAGGGAGGTTTTATACAGGGAAGACAGATTATGGATAACTTTATCCTGGTCCAAGAGGCCATTCACTCTAGTTTGGCTTGCAAAGAGAGAGGCATGGTTGTCAAGTTAGATCTTGAAAACGCCTTTGACAGAGTGAGACATAGTTTTCTGATGGATGCCCTGTGCAAATTCGGGTTTGGACCCAAATTTATTAACTGGATTAAGGCTTGCATCAGCGAGGCTTGGATAGCCCCTCTGGTGAATGGGAGGGCCACAGATTTCTTCAAAGCTTCCCGTGGATTGAGGCAAGGGTGCCCCCTATCCCCTCTGCTCTTTTTCCTCCAAGCTTCTATCCTTAGCTTCCTTCTGAATAAAAAGAAACAGGATCAAGAATTAATGGGCGTGAACATTGCGAGAGGAGTTAATAATATCAACCATGCGCTATTCGCGGATGATTCCCTCTTGCTGGGTGCTGCCATTGTGTCCTCAGCTAAAAGATTCAAAGATGTAGTTGATGACTATTGTGAAGATTCAGGAAGCAGCCTCAATAAAGGTAAATGCCACATCTACTGCTGGAATACCCCTGCTTCCGCTCTGCAAGCCATCTCCAGTTGCTTTGGTTTCGCGGCCTCCTCATCATGGTCCACCTTCAAGTATTTGGGTCTCCCTATTTTCCAAAAACGTGTTGTCAGTAGAGACTGGTTACCCCTGCTGGAAAAGTTTGAATCTAAGATCCTCTCCTGGGGATTTAACTGGCTTAATCTAGCAGGCAAGTCAGTGCCTATAAAAGCAGTCCTAAACAACCTCCCCATCCTCTAGTAGGAATTATGAAGAAAATGGAGGATCATATAAGAAAATTCTTTTGGAAAGGTGGGAAAGCAAACGAAAAGAAAATCCCTTTAATAAGCTGGTCTAAAATCTCAATGCCCAGATTGGAAGGGGAACTGAATTTTAAGAATACTTGCACGCAAAAAATTGCGTTGGGAGCAAAGCTAATCTGGAGGATTATTGCCCCAAATCCAGGGTGGGCTCAACTCACCATGTGAAAAAAAATCTTTCGTGGGTAGAGGAAAAGGTGTCTGGACCATCCCATAGCAAACTCTGGCTTGCTAATTCAAAAGCTCTATGCAAAACCTTCCTTCTTAATTAGCCAACATGCACATTGGATCCCTGGTAATGGCAAACAAATTAGAAAATGGGAGGATCGTATAATGGGTTGCAATCCTCTGCCTGATGATCGTTCCCTGACTTTGTTGAAAAATTGGATGTACAGAGCAGGTTACATTACTCTGTGGGATATTTCCAACTGGGAGAATGGGAACTGGCACAGCTAGATCAACATTGAGGTGCCCCAGGTACTGTCCAATGAATTTGCAACCTTCATTGAATTCTTAAACGGCAAGGCTCCTTGAACAGCATGAAGTTGGATTCCCGTGGATGGGGTCCGACCCCTGGGCGATACTCCGTCTCTCAGGGCTACAGGCAGATCTTAGCGCATCCCCACGTTCCTCCAAACCCAAAACCATGAAAAGGGGTTTGGTCCCAGCATTCGCTGCCTAAAATTGACTACTTATGCTAGACCCTTTGCCATCAGAGAATCCTGAATGATGATAGAATCCAGAAAAGAGGCTATCTAGGCCCCTCTCGATGCTCATTGTGCGGAGAAAATGCACAAACTGCGGCCCACCTAATGCTCAATTGTAAATTCGTAACAGACCTTTGGAATGAGGCCTTAGGCCCTTGGAGTTTGGATTTCGCCCTCCCCAACAGCATCCCCAATCTGTTCTTGAACTGGTTGTGTTCGTATCTAGGTGGCCCTCCTCAGAACACACATATCAAAGCGGCCTGATGCATTCTTTCTAGACTTATATGCTGGCACACCTGGTTGGAAAGAAACCAAAGGATTTTTAGAGATAAGAAGAGAGACCGCAAGATTGTCTGGGTCAAAATCAAAAGCCAGCTAAAGGAATGTGTCGGCGATCAATTGGACGGGACAGGCCTGACAGACCACGATGTTGCTTGGAGCGATACCCTGGACCTTCGTTTCATTGAAATGGTCAGGTCTCCCGTGCCCCTCAAAGATTGGCAAATAAGACTAAATGCTTCAAATTTCTTGGCTCTTTGCACAAAGCAGGTGCACATCATTTTGTTCTTTGACGAGGCAGCTAAAGGTAATCTAGGCAGTTTCGGAGCTGGTGGAGTTTTTAAAAGAGCTGATGGCAGAACTATTCTTAGATATGCCTAGGGAGTGGGCTTTAATACCAGCATCCAAGCTGAAGCCCTTTCCCTTCTCCAAGGTCTGAAGAAACTTAAATCTCTCTTTATAAATGATGCAATTGTGATGGGAGACTCTCAGTCTATCATAAAAACCATTGTAGACAACTCTTCCCCTTCAGATTTAAGACTGTCCAGATTGATCATCAGAATAAGAACCCTGTCAAATTCCTTTCAGAGCTTGAAATTCTATCATGTCAAGAGAGACAATAACAAAGATGATGACGCCGAAGCTAACAGAGTTGTTCTCCTCCCCCTCGGAGTCATTCTCAGAGATGGAGTAGAAGGTTGGGACCCCATTCCTTAACAAGCTGATGATTATGTTTTACTGTCTTGTACTGGAACAGTTTGTTTGTATTTTTAAAGTGGGAAAAATAGAGGCGGTTGCCTGAAAAATAGCCTGTAAAAACCTCTGGTGTAGTAAAGAAAAAGTCACTCCAATCCTGACCAAGGAGTTCTCTAGAATATGGTCAGCGTTTTGTAAATAGTCTTGTGGCATTTTGCCCAGAAATTAATATACCACTCTATCTGTTTCTGTAAAAAAATAATAATAATAATAATAAATAATAAATAAATAAATAATAATAATAAATAATAATAAATAATAAAAAATAAAAAAATGCTAAAATACCAACGTCAGAAAGAAAAAAATAAAAAATAACTAAAAATAATAATAATAAATAATAATAAATAATAAAATAATATAAAAATAAATAAAATAAAAATAAAATAAAAATGAAAAAATAATAAATAATAATATATTAATAATAAAATAAAATAATAATAATAAAATAAATAATAAATAAGAATTAATATATAAATAAAATTATAAATTAAATTAAAATTAAATAAGATTAAAAATTAAAAATTAAAAAATAAAAATAATATATATATATATATATATATAATATATAATATAATATATATATATATATATATAAATAAAAATATATAATATATATATAAATAAAATAAATAAATAATAAATAATAAATAAATTGCGAAAAATGATATCTAAAATTGCCAAAAATGATATCTAAAATTGCCAAAACTAAAAATTTGAAATTTTGACCTTTTTAGGTGAATTATTCAAAAAAAAATTCAAATATGATATATTAAGTTATGTGGTAAAATTCCAACAAGCAAATATCTAAGATATATAAACAATGCCCAAATGGCCAAAATTTAGGAAAATTCAAATTTTGAAATTTTGAGTTATTTTGACCAAATTAAATGTGATTTTAGGGGTCATATATCATTGTTAAAAATAAAAGTTATAGTAGTGGTAAAACAATGAGAAGCTAGGGTTCAGGTAGCAAATTAGGAGGCCTTGGGGGCTTGTAGATGGCTAGGAATATTTCCAATCAAGATGAATCGCTGCAAAACAAATTGTTAGAGATAAAATGTAAATCCCTTGAATAAACTCTTATTTGCAATGAGATCTAACCCTTGTAGGGCTTATGGCCTTCTTAATGCTTGCAAAATAGGTCCCAAACACTAGCCTTTTAGGTTGGGTAACCGCTAGGGCCTTAAGAAAATGGGTTTCTTCCCTGATTTGAAAATAAGAAACCTACAAAAATAACCTAAAAACCCTAGATGTTTAGGGTTTCTGAGGTCTCCAATGTCAATTTTTTCCTCGATCCTGAAACAAATTTAGAATAGAAACCCAAAATACCCAATAAAACAAAAAATAAAACAAAATCTCAAAAAAACCAAAACCCCAACTAGAAAAAACAATTTACAAATTTAATTTACAAATATATTCACAAATTTACATATATACAAGGGTTTTGAAATAAAAATTTTGAGAAATAAATTTATTTTTTATGGAGTTTTTTCTTTGATGAAAGGCTAAAAGTACTCTAGAAACCCAATGCACACTATAGTCTTAGTGAATATTAAATCCACCATACAAATATTTGGGATCCAAGCAAAATAATCCATGCCCAAGTTTGTGAATTTGGAGACCAAGGACTCAAGTACCTACAAACACTTTGTATTTATCTCAAGATAATTTGTTAATAATACGGGGAATCAACCACCTAAGATTAGCCTAAAACTATCAATAGCATGATTTTATCTCCATCTAATGAAAACAGATCTTACAAATAATTAGCACAACATAGGAAAGCTCGTAGTGAGTACATACCACAAATCATGAACATGGAACGCCTTGAGATTGCACCTCAAAGTCTTTATTATGATAGAAAAAATAGTTCTCAGTCGGACAATAGTTTACATGAAAGCTTTAGCAACAATTTTATAGCCAGAGATCATCATGCTAGAGACTCAAATGACTCTCTAATTTATAGCTAAATCCTTCAAGCAAAAAAATAACAGCTAATTTCTTTGATCCTTGTCAAAATAATCTCGGTCGTTGATAAACTCTTGACGAACTTTTAGTCTTAGCTGTTGAATTTTTTTTTTAGGAATTTTCAAATTTCTCATTTAACTCCATTTTTATTAGCTCAAAATTAATTATTTTGAGTTAATTTCGTCAAAATTTTTACTTTGACTTAACCCCCAAGGTCCAAAGGTCCAAATATTCTTTAAATATACAATATTCCCTTAGTGGAGGACCTTCAAAAAGTTATTTTTTTAAGACCCACGAATTTTTCCACTTGGAGAATCAATTCTCCTGAGACATGTTAATTTGGCTCTAATTAATTAATTTTATGGCCTATGATTTAATTTTAGTTTGCGAGAAAAATTAATTAATTGACACTTGAGGGGATTTAATGATTTTTCCACCCTCTAATATTTTAACCATGGTGTCTAAGTATGGGGGACAATGTATTAAAATATTTTTTACATGAGATTTACAATATCAAACCTCAAAGGGAGAATACTCATTTGGCTTAGACACTCAAAAAACATACCCAATCTGTGACAAATCATGATCTAGTAGACCAAGTGATTTGTAATAAAATAATTTAGTCAACTAGCTTAAATTATTCCCAAATCACTTTTACATAAGACTTGACTAGAACACTAGGACTCACCTAAGACTTTGACAAAGAATTCCACCCTAACTTTGGGGTGAGGCTGGAGGGAAAAACTCTGCCGACCATCTGTGTTTAGAAACACACATGAGTCAGTGAGATGAAAAACACCTAGGATGAATTTTTTTTCCAAAATAATAGGCTTACCTAGGTTGTTACATATACTCAAGATATTACTAGGATAATTTACATTACATAACTTGCAGAATGAGTTTATAATGACACATAAGATTGTTGATAGATGATCTGATCCTATAGAAAAAAATTGTACTTTTTCTTTCTTGGAATTTTTACAAATATGAGTGAACAAGAACAGAGGAGTCAGCTCCCCCAAAGATTGCAAATTGACTATAAGTTATTTCTACCTTACTCACCCACAATAGATTGAAGAATAAGGGACCGCACAAAGCCACCAACCAAGAAGAGCAATGAAAATCAAAATACCATAACAATGAATCTAATTACCATAAATATTCACTAGGGGCGAATGGAAAAATTTAATTGAGAAGACTAGATTATAAACAACAAACCTAGAGCCAGGGATCGACTTTGACAGGAAATTTCCCATCACGGGGTGATTTGCCTCTCAAATACAGTTAAAATTTTGGAACTTGTCAACGTCCTTTTGTTGAAATTGTGAAGATGGGTCGGAGAGGTGTGAAAACCATCAAATTTGATGGGTGGGTTTGTTTTGAAATTCTAACCCTTCCTGGAGCCAATTCATGCACTAAGATATGCCTCCTCTTCGAACCATAATTAAAATATAGTGCATGTCCTCTCAACGAATTAACTGTGGTGGCATTGGTGCAAGATGTCACCTACCCTAATGAGTGCATAAATTCACATTAAACTCTAGATCTAATTCCTCCAACTAGGGCCTGCAGCTTCATCGTGGGAGGGAATGAAACAGTTCAAGTATGTGGCATTCCCTTGCTGAGAATTAGCCTTATACTCATATTTCCCTCCCTTTACATTTTCTCCTGAATAAATGTCCATCAAATCTATTATGACCATAACTAATGCAAGAGGCGAGGGATGAATATGACCTTCCAACACAGGCACAAATGAGGGATGAGACACCTACATGGTTCACCTTCACCAAGTGTAAGTGGAGGCCACTTACATTGTCATTAAAACACTCCATTAGTTGATTAAGGATAATTAAGTAATAATGAGCCCTTTTTAAATTTACTATAATAATTTTAGGTTCTAGTTACCTGCAAGAGTGGACGCGCAACATCAGAACCCTGACTGAGAAGGGTTATGGTTTGCACTCATCACACTATTGCAGACATCATAGCTTCCCATCGCCCTTTGCATCACCAGTTTCACCACTACAGTCGACACACTGACCTCTCCCCTTGTGCTGTCACTTGGAATCCCTACTCATCTCTCGTTGTTGTTGTTTTTGTCTGTAGTATGTCAAAAATGGATGTCGACGTGGTTGACTACTCGAAGGATCCCAACCTCGACAAATCCATCTGTACAATCCTTAATCTTGCTCTAGATTCAATGGTTAACAAATCTTTGGGCACGAAACTTCCATTATTGTAAGGTTTGTCTCACAACCGCTCTAACACGAGTCCTTCCACACACCCCATTTCGTTCACTGGCCTCTCCATTACGTCATCAGATCTCAATTTCCCTCCATCTCTCCAACTACTCTACATTATCTCGTTTCAGGCATCCCACCATCCCCTACATTTGACTTTGTGCCATTGGAATCCCCCCATCCAACTCCCCCTTCGTTAACCCTTCTGTGGTCAAACAGGCATCTGCATTTGCCTCCCCTCCACATGCAGCTGATCTTCCACACCCACACCATTCCTTGGCTATACTTGAACTTTCATCATCTTCATCTACGTGTTTTGACATCCCATTGTAAACTTTCATTCTGACACCCCTCTATCTCTGCAGCACGCACTAGGCACTCAGGATCATCTTCAAGAACACCCTACTACTCCACAAATAGGAAAAGAAAAGAAATAGAAGTGCGTTAAAGCCTCCCGCAAGAAACTGGAACTTTGTTTTGGTGTTGGAGTTCATATGGGGAAATGGTGGATACCACCAATAAGGTATTGGTAGGAGGGGTTCGAGAACGTGACTTCTCTGTTGCCAGATTATGCCTATGGGTCATGGAAATTTGGGGGCACATCCTCACAGAACTCCTGACTGTTACTACTTTGGCTCGAGGTTGGTTTTCTACTTTGGCTCGGGGTTGGTTTTCTCTAAATTTTCAGAATGAGGATCAATCCACATGGGTCCTTTCGCGCTATTGTCATATCGAGATGGCTCATGTGCTACTCAAGCACTAGAGCCCTTTATTCAACCCTGAGCGTGAATAGTTGGGTGTAGGTCCGATATGGGTAAGGCTACCGAGCCTTCACCTTCATTTTTGGTCTGAGGATGTTTTTATGCGCATTGGGAATGCACTTGGCACCTTTCTTGATTTTGACAAGTCTTATGAATCATCCAGAAACAAATCTATGGCTTGAATTATGGAATATTTGGACATCAGAGAGGGACTGGGGAAACATATTACTTTGCACTGGTGAAGATTCACCCGCATCCACCTCCTGGACTATGAAGGCATGCCTTTCTAATGTCGGAGGTGTCACAAGGTGGGTCCCCTTTACAAAAAATGCCCTCTAGTAAATCATGTTGTTCCCCCACCAAGGTTTCGACTGCAGCGGCTCCGAGTGAACCATCATCTGTTGATGAACCAACTTCTCGATCTCTGGGGCCGAGTCGCACAGCTTGTGGTGATGCATAAATCACAGTTTTGATTTCTCCTAGGCCTCCCTCTCCACCTATTTTGAGTTCTTGGGCTGCTACCGCAGCTGCTTGATCATCAAGTACTTCTTTACCTCTTTACTTTTCATTTTCAGTTATTTCTTGTTTCTACTTTACACCATCATGTTGCATTTGCATCTATCCTAGGCATTTCATTGTCCCCTTTATTTTTTCCACCAAACCTACACTCTCCAACTATATCTACCATTTTTCCCTCCATCCTTGAATTGGATACCAATCCCTCCCCAGAGACTTCTACCTCCTCTGGTCATTCCCACTCATGCAACCTCCAGTCTAGGGTTTCTCATCCTCTCAAACATTATAGGAATGGGTTGATTTCCCCTCCTAAATCTACCAAGTCCTCCAGAGGTAGACACTCATATATCTCCAAGGTTATCATTTAGGTTGGGGTGGATGTGACATTGGGCAAGAAATCCACACTCAACAAGGTTCTTAGAGCATTGAACACCCTCACCTGGTTACTATCATAAAATGGCTCTCTTTCAATTGTAGGGGTTTGGCGAGCCCTGCTAAAAAATATGCCCTTAGAATATTATTGGATTTTGAGCCTACCGACATCATTTATCTGCAAGAAACCCTTTCCAATGTTGACTAAATCATCCCTATACTACAAGCACTGAAGCCGAGCTGGATCTTCCACGCACATGATGCCATTGGAAGATATGGAGGCATTGCTTTACGCATCAATCCACATACAATTAAGATTATCACTACCTAGGGTGGAGTTTGGTTTATTGAAATGGACATTTATTCCTCTGAATTAGGGATGGAGATCAGAAACATAAATATATACGCTCCCTGTCTCCATCGAGCTGACTTCTGGACTCATTTGCTCAATCTATCCCTTGTAAACTTGGACAACCTCATTCTAGGAGGGGATTTGAATTTCTCAATTGGTTATGGGGAATCCTGGGGTTGCAATGCCCAAATAGATCAACTTTCAGATTCTATGTCCCATCTCATGGAGAAACACCAATTGATTGATATACCCATGAACAAGGTGTAGCCAATTTGGCGCAACAGAAGAACTAGAGATGATGCCTTAGCTAGGTGACTGGATCGATTTCTCATCAAGGAAAAATTGATTTGATCTCTGCCAAATTATCATCAGTGGGTGGGAGTGCGTGGAATCGCTGACCATTCTCCTATCTACCTTGAACTGTCTGGGCCCTTTCCAAAGTCAAGGGCTCCCTTTAAATTCAACTCCTCCTAGTTGATGAACCTTGAATACACTAGATTGGTCATGGATTATTAGCATGCACATCCACCATCTCGGGGGAGATCCATATTTGAAGGCTTCTTTCAAAATTTACTCGAAATCAAGAGTCTATCAATTAAATGGGCCAAGGAAAAAAGAGATCTGGATGATCAAGCCCTCATGACCATAGAAGACAAGATGGTGGATCTTATGGATGAGAAAGGTAGAGGATTCATATCGGATGATGCAAAATCTCACCTCACTGACCTAGAGACACAAAGGTCCAAGATTCTTAAAGAGCGTGAGGAAACTTGGCAACTCATGAGTTGAGCTATATGGTTAAAGCTCGGAGATGACAATACCAAATTTTTTCATAATTTTTCTAGGGGGAGAAGGGCCAGTAACACTATTTGGAAAATTCCCACTGAAGATGGTCAATTTGCCTCCTCCTTTCACCAGTTGGTCCATCTAGGCAATTCTCACTTCCAAAAATTGTTTAATGCCCCCCTGGCGCAACCATAGCTAAAATAGTTCGGATAGCTAGGCTGTTCACTCATTATATTGACCAAGAGGACTCTGATGGCCTTATCAAACCTGCTACCATGGGTGACCTGGAGAGCATTATTAAATGGTTCAAAAAAGATAAGAGCCTTGGCCCGGATGGGTGGACAATTGACTTCTATATTACTTTCCTCGATACCATTGGACAGGATCTTCTCAATGTTGTTGAGGAATGTAGACTTACTGGTCGTATGTATGAGGCTATCAACTCCACTTTTATAGCTCTTATCCCCAATATGGACTCCCCCAATTCATTTAATGATTTTTGGCCCATCTCCCTTTGCAATTGCCTCTACAAAATCATTGCCAAGATTATTGCCAATCACCTTAAGTCCATACTATTAAATCATATTCTGCCTGAGAAATTTTCTTTCCTACACAATCGACAAATCCATGAAGTTGTAGGCACTGCACAAGAGGCCCTCCATTCCATCAAGATGAAGAAGATCAAAGGTACCATCCTCAAAATTGACCTATCCGAGGCCTTTGATCAAGTTAGTTGGCTATACATTAGAATGCTTCTTACTCATTTGGGCTTTCCTTTATCCTTCATCACCTAGATCATGAGTTGTATCACAACAGCTTCATTCTGTGTTCTCATTAATGGCTTTGCTTCCTATTTCTTTCATGCAGAGCATTGGATCAGGCAAGGTTGTCCATTATCCCCTCTCCTTTTTCTCTTGGTTATGGAAGGACTCAGCAAACTTATTCATCAGGCCAAAAGGGAGGGGAGTATACTTGCTCTAAAGATCACTGGACATTGTGCTATCAACCACCTTATTTTTGTGGATGATGTGCTAATTTTTTTGAATGGTAGTATTTGAAACTCCTATATTTTCGATGATATTATGATGCTTTTTTCAACTGCTACAGGTATGGAATCTAATAGGATGAAATCCACAATCACCTTCTCAGCTTTCTCTCTACAGGAAATGCAGATAGCCTCACAGAATTTTCCCTTTCAAAGATTACAATTGGAGCCAGGCCTTAAATATCTAGGCTTTCGGATAAAACCTCATGGTTACAAAATAGCATATTGGACATGGCTGGTGGCCAAGGTCGAAAAGAGACTTCTCAACATGGAGACTTGTTCTCATAAAATCAGTTTTGGAGGTTACGCCAGTGTATTGGAAGTCATTAGCTTGGATTCCAAAAGTTATACTCTCTCGGATACAAAAATAATGTTGCAGATTCCTTTGGAATGGACACAAGGGAGAACTTTTGCTTGGGTGGAAGGGGCCCAAATCGCATTACCAAAAAAGTGGGGTGGATGGGGATTAAAAGACCTACCATCCTTTGCTCATGATATAGCTGCTAAGATGGGTTGGCTAATCCTTACATCTCACTGCCTGTTGATAGAGGTGGTGCATTACAAATATATTTGGCCCTTACAAATCATGGATTGGATTCGGATCCGGATCCCATCTTGGCAAAAATTGGGTATTTCTTCAATATGGCGAGATTTCCTACATGCTCTACACCATCATGAATGGTCTAGTCTAGCCCATCAAAGATGGTCAATCAGTGTGGATTGCATAGACCCATGGACGGGTTATGGTAATATGCACCAACTCCCACCCAACCTCATACAATTCCTCAAGCACAATGACATATACAGGCTCATGACCATTGTTGATATGGAGAATGCTACCATATTCACTCAAGCATGGAAATCAGCAAGGTTATTAGGCATCCCTAAACAATGGCACCAATCATGGGCTGATTACATAAATGCTTTGTTAGAATCACATGTGTGCATCAAGGAGTGTGCTAATGAACTCATCTGGGAACATGATGCTCATGGAAAATATACTCCCAAAGAAGGATATCCCATCATCCACGCCTCACACATTCCAGATGTGCTCATCAATTGGTGGCGATCTATATGGAAGCTCAAAGCCCCTCCTCACACTAGGCTACTAATGTGGAACATATTAAAGAACAAAACGCCTACTAGGAGAAACCTAAAGCATAGGTCTTTTCACAACCCTTCTTTGTGTGTTTTGTGCAAACAGACTGAGGAAATAAATTACCATATTTTTATTCACTATTCCACGATGATTTATTTATGGTCACAGGTTCTCACTTCCCTCTCCATTATTGCTCGAGATAGGCAATAACACTATGGAAGCATGGAATCACTGGAGGATGGGAACTTCGAACCAAAAACATCATTGTTTACCATTGATCATTAGCTGGACCATATGGCTAAATCGGAATGGATTAATTTTTAGGTACAAAGCTACCTATTATCCTATATCCATTGCTCGTATCTTAAATGCTTATCATGAAATTCCAGATAATGACAATACACCTATTATCTGGACAGTGACCACTGAAGTCATAAATCGCAATATGTCATGGGCCTTTTTTGATGGTGTTGCACAGGAACATGGATGCGAGGGTAGGTATTATGTTACACCAAACTGAAAACCATATTTATCACACTCAAATGGGTTTGGGGACTGGCACTAATAATTTTTCTGAACTTATTACACTTTTTCACCTTCTCCATTTTGCACTTGATCGTGATTGTAGACATCTACAAATCTTTGGGGATTCAAAAATCATTATTAACTGGTTCAACAATGCATCTACATGTCATATGCGTACTCTCATAAATATATTGGATGAAGTCATGTTATTTAAATCCCAATTTGAATATATTTCTTGTCAACATATTTACAGGGAATGTAATCAAGTTGTCGACCAACTTTCCAGGGAGGCCACGGTCCAACCCAGGGGAATTTGGCTCATAAAGGAACAGTAGGGTGATGAACACTTCCAGTACTATCATCAGCCATACATAGATCAAAACTACTTGAGGGCCAACAAGCCCTAATTTTTGTATTATATTTTTGTATTTTCCTTACAGTACATGATATATACATACTTGTATAAAACTTAATACATAACAGTTATTAGTCCACCATGCATGGGTAATTTTGTACATAACTATTTTTTAATGGCTACGGCCCAACATATGCATATGCCTCACAGGCATCTAAACAAGTAATTTTCTTTATATAATAGAAAATTGTGATTTTTCCCCAGGGAAAAAAATAATTTCAGGTTCTACAAAGGAACCCTGATTTGCAAGGAGATCCACTTTCTAGTTGTTGTGTCTTAGAACATGGTAGATAAAATGTATTGCAATGGACTTGGAGATAGAGAAAGTTCTCTTGAAAATATTTTTGACTTTGTTATCTATCAGGTAGGTTGTATAGACCAAGTGCCTGATTATTAAACGAGAATCCCCAATTATTATTAGGTCTTGGAGATTAAGAGCATGGACATGGAGAATCCCCTGGTAGAGAGCATAAGACTCCACTAAGTTATTTGTTTCTTGTCCAAGTTCCCAATTAAACAAGTGTTAATTTTTTTCCCTGGGGTATATGAATATCTCCCCTACACCTCCTAACCCTAATGTATTTATTTGATTTTGTTATTGTTTTAGATGTTTAAAAATTTGAATATATATATATATATATACATATACCTGTTAGGAGTCCTAAAGAATTACCAAATCTGTTGGGAGGCCTTCCATCAAGTCGATCTCAACCAAAATTTTGTCGTTAATCTTCCTTTGATCGATAGCCTTCTTCCATGGTAATGGGGCGTCCAATGGAGTTTCAAATTACTAGGTTAGTTCCATAATTCTACTAGTATCTTGAGAAGTAATGCCCTAATTTGATGGGAAATCAGAGGTTGAGGGCAAGGTTCGAAACTGGGAACATTTCAACACCAAGCCTACAAGATCCCATAACAAGTACTAGGGAATAAAGTATTTTCATCCTTTTCTAAGCGTAAAGTGAAGTCGGTCCAACACTTAACTCAGTTATGGAAAATCTATATACATCCCAATAATTGATTCCAACCAATGTCAAAGAGTTTCTTACGCCTGTTCCTTTTGCATGGGGTGCTCCACTCGAGCATCTATCATAAGACCTTCAACTTTGTTCCTGCTAATGTCATGAGTGACCACTGCTTTCATCCATTTTTTGTATGCCCTAATACATTTACACCTTTTTATGTTGCAGAATGATGATCATTCGGAGTGGGAGACAACAAGCTCTTCATAGGAAGCTTCAGTCACATCTAGGGGGAAAGTATACACTCTACCTTCTTTGATGAATATGGGTTTCTAAAACTAGAGCTCAAAGCCTCAAAATCATTTTGAATAGTCAATAGGTGGCAACATAAAATGACCATTAATAGGTGTTGTTGATGGTGGGAAACTCAAATTGAGTTTAGGTTTTGGTAAGTCAATAGATTTTTTTTTTAATATTTATTTATTTTCGATCTAGGTCGAGCTTAGGATTGAAAAATGACTTATTCCCCTATAAGATTATGTGAAGCTTAGTGAGCTTTGGACGCCACTTAATTTAATTTTCCCCAAAAGTAGCTCCTAATCCTAAACCCCTCAATAAAATTTGACCTATAACTTAATGAAACTAACCCCACACAACCTAATACTACATCTCGTAAATCCTTTAAAAACTTAATTATTAATCATAAAAAAATTTATTAAAATAATAAAATAATTTGACTGTTCTTTATCCCATATATTAATATTCTAATCATCTCACTTAACACTGAAATGAGTAAAAGGAAACGTGTTGAAAACTTTACCACATGGTCTAGGCCAAACTGCCCTTACAAATAACATAAATGGTGTCTCTAAACTCCAACTTATTCAAGGAGTTTGAACTCAACATTTGAAGGCCTAATTACATATACCACCTTGCAAACCCTAACATAGTGCCAATTTTCAAAAGTTATTATTTTGATTTGAAAATAGAATTTGGAGTGGGGATGTCCCCCCATGAAACCTCATCCATCACTAATGTTTAGTCGATGTGGCTCTCTCTTAGTTTTAGAATTTAGGCTTGTAAAAACCCTCCACTTCCAATAATTTAATTTTTCTATGTATCTTATATTATAGAATTTAGGCTTGTAAAAACCCTCCACTTCCAATAATTTTATTTTTCTATGTATCTTATATTATATATCTTAGAAGAGTAAGATGTCACCCTCATATTTTAATTTTAATTTTCTTATAATTTATATTATAAGGAGCAGAGAAGTAAAGAGTCGACATCACTCCGTTTTTTGATTGCGATTTTGCCATTAAATATGAGAGGAGCGAGTAAAAATGAACATCCTCAATTTCTTATTTCTCTTTGGCTTGATTTTGCGATTCTGTTATTCTTTAGGTGTTATTTCATATTACAATTATATATATATATATAGTAGGATTTAATTCAAATATTATAAGTTAACAATTTTTTATAATATTTAACTTATATTTAATTATATATTATTTATAGTGAAATAAATATTATAATTACATTAAAGATATATGTTAATTTAATTAAAGATGAGTAGAACAGTCTCGTGAAGGAGATAGTTTAGGGGCGTTATCCGCTAACAAGTCACGTCATCTCGCCAAATACCAATAAATCTAGCATGGTTCCATGGTTGGCTCAGCTGGGTGCGATTCCCCGGGTGACTTTGATGCTTAGGTGCCCCTCAAGTGATGGCCCTCTCAGACCCATAAGTAACGGGCGTAGTATTTCAGGTATCACCCAAGTTATATATATGCTATATATATATATATATATATATTATATAATATAAATATGATTATTTATGAAAAACATATTAATTAGGCCATTTATATAATTAAATTTTATTTCTAATATGAGAATTTAAATATGTTTTGAATAAAAAAATGATAAAATTTACTTTTTCCTAATATAAAATAATTAAAACCTTAAATATATCAATTACAATTATTTTCTCAATTATATTTAACCAAAAAAAAATTGTAATATGAACCAAACAAACATCCTCCAATATAACAACAATCACCCATCTAAATATCCTAAATATAACAACAATTGTTGAGTAATGAATCCATACAGGTGAGGATAGTTTTAAATAGAGGAGGAATGACATGTTATAGAGTTTTATGAACCCAACGTTTCGAACTACCAAGTGAGTCCATGATCAAGGGATGTGACAATAGATATTCTGGAGATATTCATGATGTATCCATGAGCTATATTTTAAGTTATATATATATATATGTTATGAAGGAATTAATCTAAGAAATTAGGTCGACCAATCTCCACATAGTTTGTTAATATTCAGATTTATTTATTTATTTATT
>APFE030382374.1:0-27868 GCA_000404065.3 Pinus taeda | reverse complement strand
TAGGTTTAATTAATTAACTAACTTGTTTAATTAATTCCCTATAATTTTATATACTATTATTATTGTTTATTTTCTAACTGTTTAATATGAGTTATAAGGACTATAGGTTTATTTTAATACATGTGTTACCATGCTATTATAATTAGTAAGTTATGATTTTAATTTATTTTAATATTATCAAATGGTTAGTTATGGAATAACCCTTGTTTAATTAATTAATTTGTTTAATTAATCAATTAGTTGTTTAATTAATTAATTAATTGTAAAATTAATTAATTAATTTGTTTTAATCAATGCCCTCATTAATTCTCTAATTAATTAACTAATATGTTTGTGTAATAAATTAATTGAACAAATTAACTAATTAATTTGTTTAACTAATTAATTACTTAATTTATTAATTAATTTGTTTACTTAATTAACTAACTTGTTTAATTAATTCCTTATAATTTTCTATATGATTCCTATTGTTTATTTTTTAACTGTTTTAATATGAGTTAATACGACTATATGTTTAATTTAAATACATGTGTTACCACGCTGTTATAATTTTAATTTATTTTAATATTATCAAATGATTAGTTATGAAATAACCAATTATTTGATTTATATGTTTATTTATGTTTTTGTTTTATTGTTTGAGGAGGATGTTATATAATGTTTTCTTGTTGAGTTAATTTATATTTTATTAATCTTTTAGTGATAGATGAGGGAATAAACTATTAAAAAGGATATGAGTTAATTATTGGTTCTTTAAGATCTCAAGTAAAGGTTTCCAGGTGTTGCATAGTTTTAATCCATCATCTCGGTTCAAGTTTTTCTTCCTTTTTTCTATTTCTATGGCTTATTTGATTTTCCTTTTAAGATAGTGGTCTTCTTTTCTAACTAGTTTGGCTTCTTCCATGCAGATGTAATGAGAGGAGGAGTGAACATGTTCCGCTAAGGCCGATTTTGAGGTCCTTTCCCTTCTTAAGTCAGCAGTGTGTTCTTTAATTCTAATGTTAAGATACCTACATGTTTCACCTATGTATGCTTTTCCACATGAGCAAGGAATAACATAAACACCTATTTGAAGGTTAGGGTTTATGGGATCCTTGACTGAGTTGAATAATCATCTAATGGTATTGAAAAGGGTGAAGGCTACATTAATGTTGTGTTTATTAAGAATTTTAGTAATTTTATCAGTGGTGCCTTTTATGTATGGAAGGGAGACCTTAGGAGTTGATGAATTCTGATCTTTGATATTGTTATTCTTTTTTAATGATAGGTGCATGGCTTTCTTAATGGTATTCCTATTATACCCATTTAATTCAAACACCTTGTGAAGATGGTTGAGTTCATCTTTTAAATGGTTGGGATCAAATATTATGGCTGCGCTAGTGGTTAAGGTCCTAATGATGTCAATCATTTGTTTAGGGTGGTGATGAGAATTTACATGAAGATATCATTCTGTGTGGGTTTTCTTTCTGTAGACTTGGAACCAAGTGACCCATCTTTTTTGGTTAGAAGGATATCAAGGAAGGGAAGTTGTTTGTTATTTTCAATTTCAATGGTAAATTTTATATGGTCTGAAAGGCTATTTATGTGATTGAGGAATAGGTCAAGTTTTTCTTTTCCATGACTCCATTTAGCAAATATGTCATCGACAAACCTTTTCCATTCTTCAGGGGTGTATGGAAATGACCTGAGAGCCTTTTGTTCGAAGTGTTCCATGAAGATGTTGGCAACTATGGGGGATAGAAGAGAGCCCATGGCCACACCAAGGGTTTGTTCATAAATTTTACCTTTGAAACAGAAGTAAGAGGATTTTAAGCAAAGCTCCAGAAGATCCACAGTCTTTTATCCATGATGTTTCTCATGATATTAATAGCTTCATCAATAGAAATCATAATATAAAGAGATACAATATCAAAGCTAACCATAAGATCATCATCCTTCATTTGTATGTTATTAATCCATTGAACAAAAGAATATGAGTCTTTAATATAAGAAGGGGTATTACCTATCTAATATTGAATGACATCAAAATTGTTTTCTCAAGTATATTTATAAATATATTTTTAAAATGTAATGCAATGTGAACCAAACAAACATCCTCCAATAACAACAATCACCCATCTAATCTTGAGTGATATAGAGGTTATGCTTGCACCAAATTTCCACATCATACTTCTAATAAATCAAGTAAGAAGTCAAAGTTTTAGATTGCAATATATTTGGAATACCTAAACATAGAAATCTAGATTAATTAATTAATTAATTGTTAACATTAATTAATTAACTAATTTGTAAAATTAATTAATTTGTTTAATTAATGTTTTCCACATCATACTTCTAATAAATCAAGTAAAAAGTCAAAGTTTTAGATTGCAATATATTTGGAATATCTAAACATAGAAATCTTAATTAATTAATTAATTAATTGTTAAATTAATTAATTATTGTTTGTTTAATTAATTAATTTGTAAATTAACTAATTTCTTTAATCAACTCCTTAATTAATTCCCTAATTAATTAATTAATTTGTTTAAGTAATTAATTAAATAGACAAAATAACCAATTAATTTGTTTAACTAATTAATTACCTTGTTAATTAATTAATTTGTTTAATTAATTAACTAACTTGTTTAATTAATTCCCTATAATTTTATAAGATTCTTATTGTTTATTTTCTAACTGTTTAATATGAGTTATAAGGACTATATGTTTATTTTAATACGCGTGTTACCATGCTATTATAATTAATAAGTTATGATTTTACTTTATTTAATATTATCAAAATGGTTAGTTATGGAATAACCCATTATTTTTAGTCGAAGAAAAAAATAATAATAATAATATTATAATATAATTATATAATAATAATAATATTTAAATTAAATTAATATATATATATATATATATATATATATATATAATTATATAAATTAAATTAAAAATAATTAATTAATAATAATCAATCAAATTATAATTGAATAAAAAATTAAATTAAATAAAATTAAAAATTAAATAATTAAAATTAAATTAATTAATTAATTAATTAAATTAAAAATAATAAAAATAAAAAAAAATAAAATAAATAAAAATAATTAATTAATTATTAAATTAAATACATAAATAAAATAAAAATAAAATAAAGATAAATTAATTAAATTAATTAATTAATTAAACTAAATTAAAATAAAATAAAATACAAAAAAAAAAAATAAAATAAAAAATTAAAAGATAAAAAAATTAATTAAAAATTAAATTAAATTAAAATTAAAATTATATAATAATAAAATAAATAAATACATAAAAATAAATTAAATAAAATAAATAAAATAAATATAAATAAATAAATAAATAAAATCAATAATAAAATCAATAAAAAATAAAAATAAAAATAATCAAATCAAATCAAATTAAATAATTTAAAATATAATAATAAATAAATTAAATTAAATTAAAAAAAGAGCAGTATTTATATTGATCTTATAAAGGGCATATTCATACAAGATCTATGACATTCCAAAACCAAGAGATATAAGACTGTGCAAATATCTCTGCCTGAAAAAACTTCTTAAAAGCATAACATGGCAAGATGAAAGTAGAAATATGTTGCGAAATAGACTATGTCAAGTGAATAGACACAAGATGACCTTTCAGATCCGAATAGAGAAAATAACCCCAAAATATGGACAATTATGAAAAGGTTAAAGATAACATACCTTTTGTGAAGAGGTTCTTGCAAGAAAAACATAATTAGGGGAAAGACAAAAAATCAAGATTGTTTAAGTACCCGAGAGGGAGAACTCTTCTATCTGATATGTGATTGCTCCCATTTGAACATCTATTTTCCATTTTCCAGGCTGGATTGTGAGCCCTTTCTTTGACAGATCGTCAGCAAGAGTATTGTATGTTCTGTCCACATGATTGATAGAATAATCCTTTTTTCACTTCCATAATAAATCTATTCTATTCATCCATCCTATTAGCATGGAATTCTTTATAGAAAATTTTCCTGTGACGTGCTCAATTATGATTTTTGAGTCACCATAGACCTGAAGATTCTAGATATTTAGGAAGGTGCTCAAATATAGGAGTCCAGTAAGGGCCATAGCTTCAGCCTTGTTGTTTGTACCTTTGCCACCATTCTAGTGAATGGAAAAATGTTGATCTTCATTCATTGAGATGAAGATGCTGCAAGCACATATGCCATTTTGTGTTGCCCCATCATAAAAGGCTCTCGAAAAGCTCATCTGGACCCTCCTCTATACCTTGGAATTATTGTTTTTGTGTTGAACGATCTTAGATGGAAGAGAGTTATGTAGAGAAATTATCTTCTTGAAAACAATCTTAATATCTTCCTTCCTATCTTGGAACAAAAACTTGTTCCTCCACTTCTAGACTGACCAAAAAAGAATTGTCGAATGGATCTAATTGTTGCTTTTTGAGTGCTCCACCACTTCAGTACTTCTTGTAGGGAGGATTGAATCTCCAAACTAAAACCAAAATAGGTTGCAAGGTCCTTCCATAACTGAAGGGTGATGTTGCATGTTAGGAACATGTGACAGTTATTTTCCCCCTCCGCTTTGCACATTAGGCATATTCCGAGCCCAGTCCAATTTCTTTTTTGTAGATTCTCCCAAGTAAGGTTTTTATTATGGAAGACTAGCCAAGAGAAATAAATCATTTTATAGGGAGCCCCAGTTTTCCACAGGGACATAGGGAAAATATTTAAAGGAGGAGAAAGATCGCTTTTGGCTAATAATGAGTAGATTTCTTTTACATGAACTTCTTCCTTCTCCCTTGTTCCCCTCCAGGTAAGGGTATCATTTACTTTTGTTCAGCAAATACCTAAGTTTCTCATGGTCATCATTATATTATACCATTGTTGTGATAAAACTCCTTTTAGTCCCAACTCCTGTGCTTCTCTCCAAATGGGAAAGCCTCCCTACCACCCTGCTATGATTTGACTCCATGTGAAGATTCCCATGTGATGAAGAGCCTTTATGATATGTGATGATATAATGAGATCCTCTCATGTTCCCATTATATGGTCGTACCCAATATAAACGTTCTTTCCATTTTGTAGATTCCAAGATATATTTTGCAGAAGAAAAAAAAAAAAAAAAAAAAAAAAAAAAAAAAAAAAACCTCTATTTTCTGGAAACTCGGCCATATAACAAATCCTTGAGGGGATCCGATAGACCCTTTTCCCAGAACCAGTATGATAAGTCTTTGTTTGCCATGTGCTTCTTCCTTATGGATATGCTCCATAAACTGTCCCCATTAATACTTTTCCATAGGGACTTACATAGTAGAGCCTTCCCAAATTTTCGAATATCCATGATTCCCCAACCTCCAAGATCTTTTGGAAGAGTAATGTTCTTGAGTTTTGTCAAATGATATTTTATTTTTTCTTTACTGCCTCTCCATATAAAGTTTGTTGTCAATCTGTTTAGCAGAGAAATGATGCTTGTCGGGAGGTAGAAAAGATGGGCCCAATAAACTGTCATATGTGCCAACACAGACTATGCCAGTACTGCTCTGCCTACCACAAAAAGGCACTTGAACTCCCACCCTGCTATTATTTTAAAGAAGCGATCAGTGATCCACATCCAGTCAGCTTTTATGTAGCCTGACGGTTTAAGATGAAAACCCAGATATTTCATCCCATCCTTTATGGGTTTTGCTTCTATATTATAGAGTTCTCTCAGATATTCCATAGTTTCCATATCTCCTTCCCTGAAATAGAAAAAAGATTTACCCTCGTTTATTAGGATTCCAGAGGATCTTTGAATATTCTTTAGTATGTCATGTATACATCTCTATGTAGCTCGGCAGAGCATTCCAAAAATCATGATATCATCCACGAATAAACTGTGAGAAACGTAATTTCTTATGTTGATCATCATGGCCTGCATTGTTTTTCCATTACATCTCTTTTAATATGTAAGCTCAATGAGTCCATAGCTAGAATGAAGAGCAAAGGGGATAGCGAATATCCTTGTCTAAGACCTCAGGCCGTCGAGAAGAAATTTGATGGTAATCCATTAATAAGGACGGTAAATTTGACTTTTTCTACACATGCCATGATCCAATTTATGCAACAGTTGTTTAGTCCTATTTTGCATAAAATGCATCTTAGAAAGCCCCAATCAAGGCTATCATAGGCTTTCTTTAGATCTAATTGCAGGATAGTTGCATCCAGCTTTTTGGTATGTAATGAATGTAAACTCTCCTGTGTGTTTGCCACTGCCTCAATAATATTCCTGTCTTGAAGAAATCTGTGTTGTTCCTGAGATATAAATCTTGACAAAATCCCTCGGATTCTACCAGCTATAATATTTGAGATGATTTTATAAATCACATTGCATAGAGAAATTGGTCTAAAATCCAAGAAAGAAGTTGTTTTTTTCTTTTTAGGGATGAGAGCAATGTATGTAGATGTTATATGCTAATGAATATTACCTGTCTGTCTAGATTCGTCCACCATTCTTAGAAGGTCCTTCTTAACCAATTCGAAAAAGTGTATGAAGAACTCAATAGTCCATCCATCAAGGCCTGGACTTTTGTCTTTTTTGAAAGACTTCATAACTGTCAAAATTTCTTCCTCGGATACAGGCTGGAATAAAACAATATTTTGTTCATCATCAAACATAGTAGGGAAGAGGTCGATTCCCCATAAGATGTCTTCAATCTTGCATTTCTCATTCCTTTTGTATGACTTTTCAAAATGGATCTCAGCCTCCTTTGAAATATCCTCCTGAGAGTGTCGCATCATACCCCTGTTACTTTTTATCTCCCAAATTGAGTTAGTTTCCCTCCTAATATCTGCATATCTATGATAGAATTTAGTATTCCTATCTGCTTCTTTTAGCCATAAATATCTGCTCTTTAATCTCCATGATGCTTCTTCAGTGGCTAAAAGGTTGTATTTTTTTGTTTCCAATTCCTTTATACGGCTTCGGAGCTAAAAAGAGATACTACTTTCTTTCATTTTACTAGCATAAACATCCAATTCCTTTTGTATCTCTTTCAAAGCTTTCCTGTTGGTTTTGATCTTCTTATTTTGCTATGATTTGACCTTAATCTTAAGAGCAACTAGATTATCCAGAACGGCTTAGGATGGGGAATTGTGTTCCATAGGAAAGCAAGCAGTCCATGATTTTTGGACAAGGTCATTGAATTCTGCATCTTCTAGCCAGACTCTATTGAATTTGAATGGTAGACCCTTTCTGTACCTCCTTTTTCCCCACTATAAGGAAATAGATCTATGATCAGAGATAAAACAGTTTACAATATTCGAGGATGGCATGCCCATACGGTCCATCAGCTTGTCATGGATCAGAAAATGGTCTAGCCTTTTGGCTAGATAGGAAGTTCCTGATCTACCATTATCCCATGTAGGACCCATGTTATGAGGGTAAACATCAACCATTTTATGATGGAGAATGGCCCCTTTGATAGGTCCTGCTAAACGATTGACCTTCTTACCCCTCCCCCAAACCTCTTCACTGCTCAAAGTACAATTCAAGTCACCCCCAATAAGGAGAGAGTCTATTTCCCAAATTTCAGAAGACATGAACCGGTTCCAGAAGGAGCAACGATCCTTATAAGGGGCATATACATTTAGGACATGTATAGTACTAGCTGTGCCCAGTATATTTACTAAGAGGAGAATAACTGCAAAATACTTGAAAGCCTTTGTCGATATCCATACAAGATTCCATAAAACTTCTAATCCCCCCGATAATCAATTTGCATATGTGGCAACAATATGCCAAGAGGGGAACATACGCCTGAAATATGTTATAGAAACAGCGGCCGCATGCATAGTCTCCTCTATGAGAATAATATTGGTTTGTGCAGTAATAAATCCTTCAAGGCTAAGAATTTATGGTCTGCCCCCAGATCCCTGATATTCATAGAAATGATGTGAGTCATGTTGCCCTATCTTCGGCCTGTCTTGCTTTAAGGGGCCCTTTATCAGAGGGATCAATTATAGGAATGTCGATCAGGGAGGGGTCCATGTTTAAGTTGAGGGGATTTTCCTTCCTGCCACGGAAATGCCTTCTACCTCTATTTTTCTTCCTCCTAACAGTGATGTTTCCCATAGATTTAGGACTGATATGGGGTGAAGAGGGCAAAAAAGGTTTGTGAATGGTGAGAGGGTGAAGTTCAAGGGATTTATTCTTCAAGAGAATATCCAGGTCACTTCCTATAGAGTTTGTAGGAGAAGTAACAGGACAAATTGGAGGAGTCACTATAGAGCATGGTTCCTTCCCTTTTGATAGGTGAGAGGATTTGACAGGGGAAGGTGAAGATGATGGAATATATCTGATGTGAGATGAAGATGGAACATTTTCCAGAGGATGGGGAATTGGGGATGGATGTGGTACTTCATGGCATGGTATAAGCTCAGGAGGATATGAAGAATTAAGAAGATCCTTTACCCTCCCTTGTGGAGAGTTAGATTTTCGAGGAGAGAATGAAGCGGAGGGAGGAAACATCAGAGATAGTCCACTAGGCTTCTATGTTGGAGTGAGCAAAGGTGAGGAGAATTTTAACATACCTGAGGGAGAAGACTTCCAATCTTATGGTTTTCTTTGTCCATCTGCTTCATGTTGCTTAAATCCCGAAGATTTTGAATTATTTTTATTTTGTAATGTCCTTCCTTGAAGTCTACCCCTCGGACAAAACAGACAACTCTTATTTAAATGTCTTGTTTTGTGACAGGTCGAGCAACGGAATGGGACCCCCCAAAGGTCCAGTCTCTGTTGCACATTAGATTTCCCGCAGAATAGATCAATATGATCAGGAAAGCCTCCACGATATTCTTTTTTGATAAGAATCCATGCCACTCTCTTATCCTTTTCCCCCAAGAACTTTGGATCCACATAGACAAATTTCTGTATCGCGTTCCCTATACCAATCAGAGTCTCTTTTGTCCATAATTCGATTGGGAGACTAGGAAGCTTAACCCAAATAAGATTATTGGAAGGATTGTTGATAAGAGGATTGAATCCTATATACCAGTGGTGTAGAGCTAAAAAGCTCTTTTTGTGGACCCATGGTAGAGTATGAATAATATCCAACTCTTCCGCACTCAGGAAGTGGAAGTTATACCAATTCTTCATCAGCCTCACAATTGTGGGAATATATCCTAGATGGGCTTTCCATATTTTCCCAAGCCATGAGATCATCTGGGATTCCTCCATATCTGGGAAATACCATCGACCATCAAGGGCTCTTTTCTGGAGGCTTGCAATTCTATCTGCCAGGAAAACATTATCTAGATTACAGGCTAAGGGTGGCAGAATGGTCTTAATTGGACACTGTTTCTGTTTACGACATGGGAATTCATATTCGCCGCCCTTATTTTCACGTGTTGCCTAAGTGGATGGAGAGATAATTAAATTGGTGAACGTGGATTTCTAGCCATCCTAGTGACATATACCACTGTGGGCCTTTTCTGCATCAATAATGGCCTGCACCAATGCAGATGAGGCAGGCACATCAGAAAGTATCTCCATCAAGACCAAGAAATGATAGAGGAGACGTCAGCAATCTAGCCGATTACGACAAAGCCCAAAAGTGTGGAGTCACTGTCGAAAAAACTGAAGGCAAGGGAAACAGAGTACAGGACACGAAGTCAATAATGGTAAAGATTTCCGGATGATACAAAAAAGACCTTCTAAAGGGACATAGTGACATAATCTATACCACCTTAAGAGAAATCTACCATGAAGGGATAAAAGTCATCCACAAAGTACATGTGCTAATGAAAAAACATATGGGAATTTAATAAGTCTATGTTGAACCTGAGTTACTGACATAATGAATATATAAACATCGACAGTAAAGGCATGCTTCACATGCCGACATCCTTTTTTCTAACGTTCCAAAACCTCCCTTCCCCCGTAACACAGGAATTGTATTACTAAGAAAGTTTTCTCATCACCCAAAAACCCGCCGACCAGCGAAACCCAGAGAGCTGAGCTTAGCATGAATCAAACCAGACTTCCATGATGAGGGTGAATAACATAGATATGCTACAGGCAGTCTAGGAGACAAACTCAGAAGGAGTCATGGCAGAAAATACTACTAGAAGGACTAAAACAAGTCTAGACAGTAGCAAAAACATCCACTACACCTACACCACCATTTCCCTATACTACATCTGAGATCTAGACAGGGTCGTGATACAATAAAAAAATTTGGAATTTGCACACAGAGAATCATATACAAATAGATCTCCTTTACTATAAATTTAAAACGGGAAGCAAGTAAATCAAACAATAACAAAGACATTGCGACTCCTAAATCATGACTAAAACTGACAAGTAAAAAGCACGATGATAACTTCAGATATTAAACTTCAAAGGTCAGGTTTTCTGAAACTAAAAAGCATAGAATCAGGGCTTACATACCTTTTGGAACCGCCTGAAACCCCCGGAGAAGCTGCCGAAACCACCATAGCCACCAAAACTGTAGAGCCGAATAGGCAAGCACAGATCAACCTCCCACAGACACAGTGCAGGAAGTTGTAAGATAATAGTGCAAACCACAGTAAAACGGGATAGGTTAGACAAGCTTTAAACGGCATAGTAGTATTCAGGAGTGGATATGGTCAGTAACAGAGGGATATGCCTCCTCCGACAAACAAGAGGCAAAAAACATGGCAAAAAAAAAACAACACACTTTTGTCACAGAGTGAAAAGGCTTTACCCTTCCGGACTCGTGTATCAAATCCAGCTCTGGTTTTAGGAGAGTGAAATAGATTGTGATATCAGCATACGCAGGTAAATAGTGGGGACAAAACAGGAATGTCACGGCTTCATTTCATTGGTGTAGCTCACGGCTGTCTCTAGTTCACGGCGAAGGTTCACGCAATATTTAATCAAAATCTTGTTAGAATTTCCAGTCATCTAATTAAATTTAGAGCATGTAAAAAGAAAAAAAGAAAATCTCAGATCGGAATAACCCATTATTTGATTTATATGTTTAATTAATTAAATTGCTTAATTAATGTTTTCCACATCATACTTCTAATAAATCAAGTAAGAAGTCAAAGTTTTAGATTGCAATATATTTGGAATACCTAAACATAGAAATATGGATTAATGAATTAATTTATTGTTAAATTAATTAATTAATTAATTTGTTTTAATCAATTCCTTAATTAATTCCCTAATTAATTTATTAATTTGTTTAAGTAATTAATTAATTAGACAAAATAACCAATTAATTTGTTTAACTAATTAATTACCTTGTTAATTAATTAATTTGTTTAATTAATTAACTAACTTGTTTAATTAATTCCCTATAATTTTATATATGATTCTTATTGTTTATTTTCTAACTGTTTAATATGAGTTATAAGGACTATATGTTTATTTTAATACACGTGTTACCATGCTATTATAATTAATAAGTTATGATTTTAATTTATTTTAATATTATCAAAGGGTTAGTTATGAAATAACCCATTATTTGATTTATATGTTTAATTAAGTAATCTGTTTAATTATTCAATTACTTGTTTAATTAATTAATTAATTTGTTTTAATCAATGCCCTCATTAATTCTCTAATTAATTAACTAATATATTTGTGTAATAAATTAATTGAACAAATTAACTAATTACTTTGTTTAACTAACTAATTAATTATTTAATTAAATTGTTTACTTAATTAACTAACTTGTTTAATTAATTCCTTATAATTTTCTATATGATTTCTATTGTTTGTTTTCTAACTATTTTAATATGAGTTAATACGACTATATATTTAATTTAAATACATGTGTTACCATGTTGTTATAATTAATAAGTTATGATTTTAATTTATTTTAATATTATCAAATGATTAGTTATGAAATAACCGATTATTCGATTTATATGTTTATATATGTTTTTGTTTTATTGTTTGAGGAGGATGTTATATAATGTTTTCTTGTTGAGTTCATTTATATTTTATTAATCTTTTAATGATAGATGAGGGATTAAATTATTAAAAAGGATATGAGGTAATTATTGCTTCTTTAAGATCTCAAGTAAAGGTTTCCAAGTGTTGCTTAGTTTTAATCCATCATCACGGTTCAAGTTGTTCTTCTTTTTTTCTATTTCAATGGCTTCTTTGATTTTCCTTTTAAGATAGTGGTCTTCTTTTCTAACTAGTTTGGCTTCTTCCATGCAGATGTAATGAGAGGAGTGAACGTGTTCTGCTAAGGCCAATTTTGAGGTTCTTTCCCTTCTTAAGTCATCGGTGTGTTCATTAATTCTAATGTTAAGAGACCTACTTGTTTCACCTATGTATTCTTTTCCACATGAGCAAGAAATAACATAAACACCTTTTTGAAGGTTAGGGTTTATGGGATCCTTGACTGAGTTGAATAATTGTTTGATGTTTTTGGAAGGGGCGAAGGCTACATTAATGTTGTGTTTATTATAAATTTTAGTAATTTTATCAATGGTGCCTTTTATGTACAAAGGAAGACCTTAGGAGTTGATAAATTTGGATCTTTGATATTATTATTCTTGTTTAATAATAGGTGCATGGCCTTCTTAATGGTATTCCTATTATAGCCATTTAATTCAAACACTTTGTGAAGATGGTTGAGTTCATCTTTTAAATGGATAGTTTCAGATATTTTGATCGCCCTAGTGGTTAAGGTCCTAATGATGCCAATCTTTTGTTTAGGGTGGTGATGAGAATTTGCATGAAGATATCGTTATGTATGGGTTTTCTTTCTATAGACTTGGAAACCAAGTGACCCATCTTTTTTGGTTAGAAGGATATCAAGGAAGGGAAGCTAGTTGATATTTTCCATTTCAATGGTAAATTTTATATGGTTCGAAAGGCTATTTAAGTGATTGAGGAATAGGTCAAGTTTTTCTTTTCCATGACCCCATTAAGCAAATATGTCATCGACAAACCTTTTCCATTCTTCAGGGGTGCATGGAAATGACCTGAGAGTCTTCTGTTCGAAGTGTTTCATGAAGATGTTGGCAACTATGGGGGATAGAGGAGAGCCCATAGCCACACCATGGGTTTGTTCATAAATTTTACCTTTGAAAATGAAGTAAGAGGATTTTAAGCAAAGCTCCAGAAGATCCATAGTTTCTTTATCCGTGATGTTTCTCATGATATTAATAACTTCATCAATAGGAATCATAGTATAAAGAAATACAATATCAAAGCTAACCATAAGATCATCATCCTTCATTTCTATGTTATTAATCCATTGAACAAAATAATATAAGTCTTTAATATAAGAAGGGGTATTACCAGACAGGGGTCTAAGAGATTTATTGTTTCCATGAGTTATTCCTTGATTCCCCTTAACAAAGTAAGCTTCACAGAGTCCTCATCTAGAGTGCAATCGTGCACTCTTTACAACTGAGTCAAAATCTTTCTTCATAGTCCTCTAGGGATTCGGGTTCTCTTTCAGCCATTTGAAAGATCTCATCATTAGTATATGTAGCTCTACAATAGTCCTTCTAATTGTTGTTGAAGGTTTGTTTCATTTGACCCCAACTAGAGATACTAGTGCCTTCCAAGATCATGAACCATCTCAGCGTTGAATCCTTCAATATGGAGGGAAATATTTTGAGCCTTTGTTCATCAGTTGTGTAGTTATAAGTCGTGCATACAACAACGTAACTCAAACAAGAAGATATCAAGGTCTTTAGTGGGTAACCCATAAAAGTGAGGGAGCACAGAGGGGTTGGTGTTATTCACTTTTACTTCTCTCCTAGTCTCCCTAATAGGAAATTCAAAAACCTCTTGCCATTCCCTATCTCCAACGATGTAGTATGATGGAGCTCCTTTTTTGAGAGCTTCTTGAATTTTATGGCTTGCCTCTCCCAAGAATCTATAAGATCTTTTGTTTCTTTTAGAGAGAAGGGGTAACAACCAACTTCTTGTTGTTGATTTCTAGTTCTTGGTTCAAAGCTGAGGGTTTTTGGTAAAACTTTTCCTAATCTATCCCTAAGTCAAAGATGTTCCCTAGACATGTAATTATATGTTTTCCTCTCTTTTTTATGCTAGAGGAAAATTTGGTGCAAGATACCTGATGATAAGTAGAGAAAATGACATCTTTTATCACCTCCCTAGAAACAATGCCAAAAAGTAGTGGAATTTAGATTTACAACAAGATGTTGCCCTCTTATCGCTGCCAACTTAATCATCAACCTAAGGTTTGTACAAACTCCAGAGGTGTTTTCCACCATATGTGTAAGCCATTCTCCTTTTCCTTACTATGCAACTATCTTTGTCAATGATTCTAGGTAAAGGAGAATTTACTACCAGTTCATGGTTGTTACCTACCAAAACTAGGAAACCTAGCTAACCTTAGTTGTGAGGAAATGCAACCAATGCTTGAAACAAACTCTATTTTATTGATTGCAGATCAATCATCTTGAATAAACCAACTTGTTGCAAATAGAAAGAAATACTAATATCTAATCTATTTACAAAAAAAAGAGAATTCAAATCACAAAGAAAACACATACATTACTAGCAAAAATTGAAGGAAAGCTATTTAAATCCTAATGCCCCTATTGTTTACTATCATTGCTTAATGCCACCAATTATGTTGTGGATATAATATGCATTGTTGAAGGAGAAATGAGCTGAAAAACAATTCCCATTATGCTATAGGAAAAGTTGTAGACTTACATTAAAAAAAAATTATGCTACAAGAAAGTTGCATAAAATAAATGGTTAAAGAAGCTTTTGGAAGTAAATTAACCTAAAACAAGTCATGCAAATCAAATCTATACTAAAAGAATGTGATTATGTCATGAAATTAATCTTTTTACAAAAAAGAATATAATTATGTTTCTAGAAATTTATGTTTATTCATTTAAATTTGAATAATGTTATTTAGGCCTCATTTCAATGTCTCCCATGGTGTATGGCTTTTCCACTTTTAACTAGCTACACTTATCCACATGATGACTTACATGGATTTTCATATCTATGCATTATTTAATGCATAAAACTCATCATAGGAAACAAGGAACCCTATAAATGGTGGAATCACATGTTTTGAGGTCCTTTTTTAGTGTCATTTTCGTGGCATGAGTAGATGATTATGGTCTTTCATTTGACTTTCGGCTCCATGTAAGGTTTTACTTGCCCAACCCTTGGCCTCTTTTACCTTAGGTCGCTAGATTGATCACAATAAACGATTTTTGGACCCTATTACAGTCTTTCTTTGATCAACTTAACCAATTCTATATTTTGTGCATTGAATAACACCCAAGTTTGTCAAAAGAGCCCCTTTATGGGCCACATGCACTCCCAAAACATAAGGCACATGCTTATTTATATATTTACCATAGTAAACAAATGGATTTAAGCTACCACATATAGCATGAGGGTAGGGATGAAGACCACCCTAGTGTGCACCCACATGACTAAGAGGAGAAAGAGGAGAGTTGTTAGGTTCTACCCTAACCTCCATACTCATAACCTAGATTGAAATTCACCCAAATATTTGTATGACCCTTTTAAACCTTTAACAAAATACAATGATGATGCTATTCATCATCCTTAAAACCAACAACATGAAGGTCAAACAAATGGAATCAGACTACATTTTTTTGAAAGTACACTTACATAATGCTAAGTGAATCTTTTCCAAAACATAAATGCAAAACCCCAATTAGATCCTCAATCTCTTTTGGTATTTGATTATTAATCATATATCTAAAGGCTTATTTACAATTTAGGAGGGGTGAGACAAACACATGTACACCTTCACCTCTTGAACCCCATAAGGTAGATGTTATCTCCCCACCACTTATCTTTGCTAAGTGATGGTGTCCATAAACAAGTGTTCACCCTCACCCCAAGCTACTCCACTCCTAGGAGGGGGTGTACATGGTTTTTCAAATAAATATATTTTAACAGCAAGGTAGGTTTGGGGGATTGAATTCTGAAATCATGGAAAGAATTTGAAAAAAATGTAATTTAGGTCAACTCCCTCCAAAGAAATCCAACAAATAATCTTTACACTACATGCAATTATGGTTGAGCGGAGAGGCTCATTCTACAACCCAGTGTGAAGGCAATGGAGAGGCTCATTCTACAACCCAGAGTAAAGGTGATGTATAAGTGTGTTCGTCCCTCTTAAAATAAAAATAAAATATTCTCGAAATAGAAAAACAATGTCTGCTACAATAAAAAATAAAAAATAAATATGTTATGCATATTTAATGAGTTGTCCATATGACCTAATACAATTTCATGTAAAGTAATTAAAAGCAAAAACCAATATAATATATATATATATATATATGAAAATATTTTAACAATGATATCAACTTCATATATATCTATACAAGAAAATAAATGTGAAAGAAAATATTTTAATGTTATATAAAATAAAATAATCAATATGAATTATTAATAAAATATTTTAATATAAATTAATATTGATAAATGGCTCAATACACATTATGTAATCTCTATAACATTCAAAAATATAATTTAAACAATAAAAAATTACATACTGTTTTTTGCACTCTAAAATAAGTTTGCACCTAAAAAAATTTGATCATTCTTAGCTCATGTTAAATCCATAGTTATGATAATCCATAGTTATGATAGATCTATGCGGATTATAATTATACTCTGACATGGCTTCAAAATACTTTATAAGTAGGTCAAGGATAAGTAGGTCATGGATAATTATACTGCATGTTTCAAAATTTGACATGGCTTCAAAATACTTTATTAAGTAGGGTATGGATTGAAAATAAGTAGGGCATGGATAGAATGCCGGTGTGTGCTGGCTGGGTTCTTTAGCTATTTAAGCATGGTGAAAAAATTATAGTAATTGTCTAATTCGCATTAGAACGGATAGAGGGCCTATATGAACATGGGCAACTTAGAGAAAGTCTTAAAGAAAGAAAATGTGACATAGGTCTAAAAGCCCAACAGGCAGGGTCACATAGGCTGCTGCATGGCACCAGAGGCGGAGCATCAAAAGAGCAAACTTCAGCTTAATTGAATTGTGATGTGATTAAATAACAGTAAATAGCCAAATTGGGAACCGAGTTAACCGTTCTGGTTTGCTGCCACCGAATTCGCATCGGAAATTTCTTCTTCCATCTCCTACCAGTAATCAGACTAAATTATACCCGATTTCTGTTAACTGATTGATGACACAAGGATAAGTTTCTTCACGTACAAGTCTCAGTATGACGTGGGCTCCTCCAGTCTAGTATTACGGTGCCGCGCTTACTAAAAGGCGTGATCCACATTTGTATGTTTTCGATTCTTATTTCTTTATTGTTGGATCCAATTCATTGATCCCATCACATCCACACATTGGTGTCATATGTATGTTATGTATGCAAAAACATTTGACGTTTCATTCTGATTGCTGATATTATTTCTGTAGAGGCTGCATTCACGGCAGTTTATATCATTTACTTTTTAAATTGTTGTGCATGAGATCAATGAAATTGTTAAGGCTGTACTTTCCATCCATGGAATTACAAAAATAAAAAATAAAAACACAGAGATAAAAGCCCGTCTTGAATGAATTTCTACAAAATCAAAGAAAGTAGCTTACAGGACCGGGTTATGGCGACCGGAATGGATGAGAGACTATGATTGATATCTAACTTGCAATGAAGACAGATTATTAGAAATAATAATGCACAGGTAACTCGAGCTTTTGCTGCACCAATATTCTGTTAATTTCGTGAACCGCAATGTGCTTTTCACTTTAGAGTCAGCATTGCAGGCATCCAATAAACCCCCTGAAAAAACACGGCTATAAAATATTATAGCTCACTAGAGACCAGACACGCTTCTGTTCTCTAATTTTGCTGCCATAAAAATTTGCTTAGCGATTTATCAATTTGTCTGGCAAAAAATGTAAGCGCGCCAAACAGGCATCCCTTACAAGATAGGAATATTTGTGCACTTTGTAGACAGAAGAGGCCTGACAAATAGGAAAGCCTGCCTTTCTAATGGCCATCTAATTGTTTCCTAATACTCATTTGGAGCAACTGCCATTCTAATTTGGTTGTGGAAGGAGACAAAGCAGCTTATCTCGTGAGATCTATAACAATTCACATGTCATTGCTGCTCCCATTTAGATGCCTTCTTGTAATTTCGAAGACAAACTCATTCCAGGTGTCCACAGGGCCAGGCATACACCAGTGTAGACAATCCTGGGGCGGGGGGCGTCCATTTGGACCTCTTTTTGTTATCTTATTAGGGTCAGTACTCCTGTAAGGTCCTGGATGCCCATCTCCTCTAAACGCAAAAACAGAAGTTATGTCCGCCAATATCAATTTGGACCTGTTTTTCAAATTTTTCTTCGCTTCCTCATACGCATATAGTTGGCGTGATTTCATCAAGTCAGTGAAACCATTGGCAACAACTTCATTTTCTGTAAAAGGTCTCACTTTACCAGTGCAGGAGCCTCCAGTATTCCAAGCACCCCCTTCATAATGATCGGGAGAAAAGGTACGGAAAATTGTTAATCCCTTGTAATCTGGATGGGAAACAACGCCTTTCAATGCAGTTTCTGTGGCAATAGCAAATGCTTCAGCATTTTCAATTTTGCGGTTGTGGCCTTTTTCCCACCATAGCTGTCCACCCACGACATTGTCTTTGTATAGAAAAGCTGCCTTTTTTGTAAACCAGTGGCCAGATGATATAACTAAAACATCAAATGTAGGAAGATAATCCATAAATGTTTCATCAATTTTGTCAAGATGCAATTTGGTAAGACCCTCTGGTGCAAATTGGAAGGCTTCTGATGATGTGTGTACCAGCCATGCAGACCATATGCGGATGACTGTGACAGACTGAGAACGAAAAAACCAGCGTTGCATTTTTCTGTTTCCCTTGTTTTGGGGAGTTTCAGCCTACAATGCAGGAGTAGAAATATGAGAAGTCAATACTCAAGGAAAATATCCGAAATTATGGTGAATTTCTAAGAGAACACACTAAATAGAATCTGTTACAACTTTCTTTACAATGAGAAGAACAGCACAGCTCAGCACAAGTTAATTCTACCAAGCAACATTGAAATCCAACAACCTGGGAATATCTTCATATCAAAGTTTTGCCTTCTAAAGCATACTTTATAAAATAATATAACAATTAATGTCTTGTGCGTGGGGATGGCAATTTAACCCCACGTTCAACATCAATTATCTTTTACATAGTGGTCTGTAAATCAAGAAAAAATTACATGTTTGCAATAGGCCCATAGAACCCTTATGAGGGATTCCTCACAAACTTACGTGTTAGTTAAAATTTCAGAAGCTTGCCATGGGGAGCAAGCCCGTGCCTGTCCATGAATCTGGATTGCAGCATTGATTGTTGCATGAAATTTCCACGAGTGATGGCTATATTCCTAAGACAATTATTACCTTGCTTCTTAAAGGTGAACTATACCCTTGAAGAACTAATTCACCCTCTAAAAGCTAACAAATTATCTGAAATTATGGTGAATTTCTAAGAGAACACACTAAATAGAATCTGTTACAACTTTCTTTACAATGAGAAGAACAGTACAGCTCAGCACAAGTTAATTCTACCAAGCAACATTGAAATCCAACAACCTGGGAACATCATCATATCAAAGTTTTGCTTCTAAAGCATACTTTATAAAATAATATAACAATTAATGTCTTGTGCGTGGGGATGGCAATTTAACCCCACGTGCAACATCAATTATCTTTTACACAGTGGTCTGTAAATCAAGAAAAATTTACATGTTTGGAATTCCTCACAACCCCTTATGAGGGATTCCTCACAAACTTACGTGTTAAATAAAATTTCAGAAGCTTGCCATGGGGAGCAAGCCCATGCCTGTCCATGAATCTGGATTGCAGCATTGATTGTTGCATGAAATTTCCACGAGTGAAGGCTATATTCCCAAGACAATTATTACCTTGCTTCTTAAAGGTGAACTATACCCTTGAAGAACTAATTCACCCTCTAAATCTGCCTCTTATTTGACTCCAGCAAAATCCGCCTCTTATTTGACTCCAGCAAAATCCGACTATACATCTGCTCCAGAGAACACCCAAAATTAACTGTCAACCCTGGGCTCCTAATAAATGACATGCAGTAAGATGAAGCTTTAACTATTATCACTAACTCCTAGTTATGTAAGGATGATATTTTCATCATTAACCACCAATATCAGTGGGGCTGTTTCATTTCTCATCCGCTGAAGAGTATACTTTGTTCGTAGTTCAGTCATAATTAATATGCTTTCAGTAACCAGACTGCTTGTATCTTCCCCGCTGACACTGGCCAGCATAATGACTATCATGCATCTCTAAAACCATTGACATTGATCTTCCAAACTTCAACTGGTGAATCCCTTCCCCTCCCTACAAAATTGCCTTTAATCACATACCATTGCAGTTCAATCATTGTTAATAAGCACAATGTTTCTTCCTAATGGGTTATTGTGCGCATAATGTTGAAATCTCCAGAGTTCCCTGAATCGCCATTTTTTTATTACCATCTAAATGTGAATCTTTTCACACTCATGCATTGTTTCATCACTTCATCCTTCATTAGCGTGGATTCAAAGTACTGAGAATTCTCTTGTCCACACTGGGGCAAGAGAATATTCAACATTGTAGCTTCCTTGGCATGCATCGAGGACAGGCTACCTCATTTTAATACATTTGGCTTTATGAGTAATGGACAGCTAGACAAAAGAAATAATATTAAGCAGAAAGGCCTCTCTTACTTGTATCCTGATTCCTACTCACTACTCACAATCCTCATTGCAACCTCCACCTCTACTTTTTGTATCACTCTTTGTATGACACTACGGAGTAAAAGTATGGGTATTACAGAAGAATAAACCTATATTTCACCCACCTCTTTATGGAGCACATCTCCCAGCTATATTTGAGTAATTCTCTTGGTCATAAGACTTTATTTCTCGATTCCAATGTACAGTTTCTGACTGCTATCGTGATTGTTTTCTTGTATTATCAAATCCACCTCTTTATGAAGCACATCTCCCAGCTACATTGGAGTAATTCTCTTGGTCATAAGACTTTATTTCTCAATTCCAATAGTACAGTTTCTGACTGCTATCGTGATTGTTTTCTTGTATTATCCTTGTATGTTTGATTAGCAGTATCGACACTAAAACATTTAAAAAATATTTTGCCCCACTTCTATACAGGCTGAGTGCACTTCTCTCAGCTGTGTTGATGAATTCTCTTGATTGCAACAACTCGATTTCTAAACTCTACAAAAACAGTTTCTGAACTGATTATGAAAATTATTAATGGCAAGAAATCATTTGGTTATAGAATCACATTCTATCACCAATGATGACATTGATTAATGAGGTTTTGGGCTTGTGCATAGTTGGAATTTAGCCAGAAACTATGTTGCACCAAGTTTTGGGTAGGGAGGATGGGAGGAATTTCCAGGGTACAGATATGGGACAGCAAAACATATTTGAAACAATTTCAAATACAGTGGAGATTTTAAAACATAGAACTACGATGCTACTCAAGAGAAGTAGCGATTCTTAAATAATAGGTCCGAAAGACCTCTACAAAAAGCTAGTATGACTCATTAACCCCCAAAAAAGGTAGCCATACAGAAGAACCTACCAAACATGGGAGTCAAAAGCTGTTGTGATTATTCCCCCTTACATACTACATAGTATTCCATAACAGACTGCATGGGTAACACTTGTCATGGTCTAAATGCCAAACCAGTCAATGAATAGGTTTCTTGGAGAACTAGTGTCACATGGGTGTTAATTGTTAAGAATTATAGTTCAGACTGTAATGTCCTCTACGAATTAAGGACAAATAGGACTTATGCCTATCCATCCCTGTCGGTTTTAGTCCTCCATAAAGGGTATAAAAAAACCCAAAATACCCATTGTTGGACAAATTTTGGGTGAGCGGGGCAGAAAAAACCCAAAACTGGCATTTTGAGTAAGGTTCACTCAATCAATTAAAAAATATGAAACCCCTTAGAAAGTCTACAAATAGAGTAGGCTTGAATTCATTTTGGATCATCAAGTGTGGATCATCTAATTAATTTCTCAACTTTGGTAATCATTCATGAGTGTGATGCATCAAGAGAAGGAATAGGGGATATCCTAATGCAAAAGGGCCACCCTATCGCATTCGAAAGTCAGAAGTTGGAAGATACAGAAAGACTTTACTCCATAGATGACAAGGAGATGTTGGCTAGCATGCACGGGTTGGCAGTTTAGACAGTAATTGGTGGGCAACAGGTCCATAGTTAGTACAAACCACAATAGCCTTTGTCATTTCTTGGGACAAAGGGCCCTGAACGAACGACAGTAGAAATGGGTAAGCAACATCCATGCTTATGATTTTGACATTGAGTATGTGAAGGGGAAAAAGCGTTGTGGCCGATGCACTTTCCAAGAATCCAACAACATGCGTCCTCATGGAACTCATAGAGAATTGGAAGGCACACCTCTCCGCAGAATATGCCAAGAACGGTTTGCTTGTGCACTAGTCGACAAAATCATCCAAGATGATAGGTACAAAATAGTTGATGAGTCCTTTACTATAAAGACAGGATATACCTGGTTCCTGAGTCTACACTCAAGAAGAAAATATTGAAGGTTACACATGACATTCCTTCAGCTAGACATCAAGGTTCTTCAAGACATATTGGCAGATTCGGGAACGATTCTCAAGGAAAGGGCTCAAGGAAGATGTGATGAAATATGCCAAAGAATGCACGACATATCAACATAATAAGGTTGAGCATACACATCCTGCAGGTCCACTCCAACCTCTACCAATTCCAGATAAAAAATGGGAGAGCATCTCAATGGACTTCATCACAAGGTTACCCAAAGCACAAGGCAAGGACTGCATATACACAGTAGTAGACAAGAACTAAATTCCCACATTTCCTTACCATCTCAACTGATTAGTCGACCAAACAAGTTGCAAAATTGTTCTTCAAAGAGGTCTTTAGGCTACATGGGCTGCCAAAGAATATAGTCAGCGATCGCCATAGTAGATTTATGGGCGCACTTTCGCGGGAATTTTTCAGACTAGTGGGAATTGAATTGACCCCTAACGCTAGTTATCACCCACAAACCGACGATCAGATAGAAATTGTGAATGTGGATTGAGGGCTATGTGTGCAACTATGTGACATGTCAACAGAAGGCATGGATTAAGTGGTTGTACATTGGGGAGCATTGCTACAAGACCACCTACCACTTATCCATTGGGATGACACCCTTCAGCGCTCTATATTGATATGATGCACCCTCCATCGACAAAAATTTTGGAGACAACAAGGCACCCCTTGCCAAAGACTAGATACAGGAGAGTCAGGACATTCTCAAGGTACTCGAGGAGAATATACAGGTTACACAAAGATTACAGAAAACATTGTATTTTACAATTTACAAAGGTTATAGGTTTGCTAACCACTTCCATGATTATATAAAAATGTTAAAGTACAAGCGCAAAACCTTACCTCGGATAAACTATTTCTTTGATAGGCACCCATTAGTATTAAAAACTTAATACACTATCAAATGGTCAGTGTTACTAATTAGGCCTGAGAGAGAATATGAGAGAGACGGAATGTCTTCTATTATTCTTCGAATCTTCACTAAATACATTCAGATACAGCATCACCATTTATTGTGGTGTGAGTAAGCTACAATGCCTTAGTATTCTTTCATACCTAACCCCATATTACATTAATATAATGATGTCTCAATTCACATTGATCACATTGCTTGACAAGTATATTTGCAAGCTTTGTTCCATACAAATGGTGAAAACAAAAGAACACTATCATTTTCTGATGTCTAATTTACTATGAGAACAGTTTTTTATATTGTTTCCATTTTGGGGATGAATGAGGTCCTCAAGCATAAGATATCTTAACCAAAGTTGTCTAGCCTGTCTAGCCTTGTTCCTTAAAGGTGAGTATTTTCCAGTATTGCTTGCTTCGAAGTACCCATTTAACTACTAGATGCATTACTTATTTTTTCAACCTACAACAAATATCAATAAAATCAAGGACTCGATAGCTCCAACAGAGATTATGTGTGATGGGTGTAGGCCTACAAGGCATTTTTTTAATTCAGGCCACCCAAGGATTGATCCACACTAAGAATGCTTATGAGTAAAGGGGTGACTACACATACTGGAGCTCACTCTAAAAACTCTCAGTCAAGGTCATATTACCATCTTTCTTTCTACTAGGGGATTATTGACCTTGGATGTTAAGACTACGTCAATCCTTGTTGGGTATGTTTTGAAGTTATTGAGGATTACTCCACAGAGCCATATTAGGTCGGGGCATTCACAAATGACATTATCAATCAGTTCCTTGGTGATCAAGTAGGGAAAACCAATTAGCGGGATTGGTACCATTTTGTTCATCATTTTCAAGCATATTAAAGTTTGTTGCAGCATCACTGAACCTCTTGAGGATTTCCAACCCCTCCTCTATCTTATCACGAGGTTAACCATCTTACTATATATTATATCATTTTGTATTTTATATCACATGATTAAGACTTCTTTTATTTTATCAAGTATATTACACTTGCCTTGTGGAACTCCTTAAGCTCGAGTTAAAGATGTATTACAAGTCCAATGGACCCATTTTGGTACTTAGTGAGCATTTCCATATAATTGCTACTCCATTATTCCCTTCTCTTCTCGTGGAATGAGAGAATGTTTCTAGATAGGAGGGTATTATATTCGCTTTAGAAATGTAAGAATATTGGTGTTTATTTGGTTATGATTTAGTAATCAAGCAAGGAGATCGTCTTAATAGGTAGCTTTCTTTGCCTACTGCTTGATTTGCAATATAGATTCAATTTTGCTCATGCATCTTAATTTATTTCCTAGAGCATTATTAATAGGTAGCATTCTTTGCCTACTACTTGATTTGCAATATAAATTCATTTTTTCTCATGCATCTTAATTTATTTCCTAGAGCATTATTTAGTTAAATTATGAATTTTTATATAATACTACGTGTGTTATGGGAGGATCATGGTAAGCATGCTCCTGAGTTGTAGACTTTTTCTGTGTTTTGAACTAAACTTGTGTTGAAATCAGCGAGAAAAATGATTCTTTGATTTGTGCCTTAATTCAATGAGACAAAGTTGAGTTCCTTTTTGTGCATGGTAGAGTTCCTAAAATTTAGGAGTTTCCCTAAGAATTAGGAGTGAATGAGGCAGTTAACTGATGTGCTGAAATTGAAAGTCAAGTTCTTGATTTTCTAGTGTGAGTTAGTTTGGAAACTGAAAGAACAAGTGGAGTTAGTCTCTTAAATTTTAGGAGAAACTAGTTAACAAGTTGTTTTAACTGTTGTTAACTATAAAAGCACCTGTTCGACTTTCGAAACATAGAATTCACTAATTTTAACCATTCAAATTGTCTTTAAAAGGAGGAACGAAGGCAGAAGTTTAATTATTCTTTTGGTGAGAACGAGTTGGTGAGACCAAGCAATAGGAAGCACAAGTTTGTGCATGGAGCTTGTGAGAGGAAGAGTGTGCAAGAGAAATTTGTGCACATGTTGGTAGAGGGCAGCAAAGATCAGCAATCTTGCAAGGGTTTCAAACCTAGTTCAAAGCATGAAAACTAGGTTGTCTTCAGATTGAAACAGTTGTATTTGTAAGAGATCAATTGCTCAGTTTTTCTATCAATAAAATTATCATCAAGCAAAGGGTTTTACCAGTTGGGTTCCCTAGTAAAAAAAAAATTGTGTCTTGGATTGTGTGGCTATGTTTTATTTATGTTCCTAGTTCTGCTGCAAATTGAATAGAGAAATTTTGTGTTTGTAAGAAAAGGAAGTGTTTTTCAGATTGTTCTTATCAGCATATCAAAATTTCGTGGAAATTCTACATGGTATCGGAACTCTTGGAACAGAACTAAGATTGTCACAACTGCATCTCATCAAGGCAACCACATTCTACAGGAGCATCTGAAGTAGAGAAAAGGGTCAAGGTTGTGTCTCTTTCTCGTTATTTGATTTGCCAAGGTAAGAGGGACACTAGCCAAGACTACAAGGAGAAAACTTGGGCATGTTTTGGCATATGTCTCTCTGAAATTCAAGGTTACAGAAATTTGGTTCTCTCTAAAATTCAAGGTTATAGAAATTTGGTTCCTTGTAGGAGGCTGAACCTCAGTCACAACATAGTGTAGAGGGTCGAAGGCACCTTTTTTGTAGGGTCGAAGGTTCAAGGAAGTTGCTGGAGGGAAGCAGCTTTAGTCAAGGTACTTGTGTAGAGGATTGGAGAAGGTTATACCAAGTTGTGGAGGAGGTTGAAGAGCCTGAGTTAGCGAAGGTACAGAAGCCCTAACCAGTGTTTGTCTCTCTTGTGATTGATGGATGTTGGGTGTTGAATCCAGGTTGGACAAGTTGTTTGGCATCTTAGGAGCAGCGAGGAGGGCTACTAGTAGGTGTCAAAAGGAGCCCTAAGGGCAGACTTGTGAAGGACTATTAGCTCTACTAGAAGACGTTGTTTTAGAGGCCCTAGTACAGTTCTTGTGAAGGACTACAAGATTGTTAGTGGGAAAGTTTTTTAGAGAGCTCTCAGGGGAAGCAAGATGGCTTACCAAGGGTTGAGAGCAGATCGTTGTCTAGGGGGTGCATCGAACTTCATAAGCTTGGAAAGGGAGGATCACGATAGTGATGGAAGTTAATGGGGTGGGAGAGTACATCGAGCAAGCAATAATACCACCTCAAGACCCCTAGCAATTGGCCCAGCATAATAAGAATGATATCAAGGCAAAGACAATCATTCTAGAAGGGGTCAAAGATCATATAGTGACTCATATCCATGAGAAGACAGCATATGAAATGTACGATACAATCCTGAAGTTGTATCAGAGTACCAATGATACCAGGAAGCTTGCTCTTAAGGAGATGTTGAAGAGTATCCAGATGAGCGAGGATGAGCCCATCGTCCCATATTTAACAAGGTTCACTCAAGTACAAGATGAACTAGTTGGGGTGGGCGTGGTTGTGTCTAATCATGATCTTATGATTTTTTCCTTACTTGGACTTCACAAGTCATGGAAAGGGTTCCGTGATGTTAGTGGGAGAGAGAACTTTCCAAGTTGGGAAAAGTTTTGGAGTGACTGCATATAGAAAGAAATCTGAATAGGAACCATAGAAAGGAGATCAGTTATGACAGAGGAGGAGGAGAACTGTACCCTAGCAGGCAAGGGTAGCAAGTTCAAGGAAAAGAAGGGCCAAGGAGAGGCCGAGCCCATTCAGAAGGGAAAGAAGAAGGATATAAACAAGATCAAGTGCTTCCATTGCCATGACTTTGGACACTTTGCTTCTAAGTGTCCTGGTAAGAAGAAGGGGGTCGGGAAGGATCATGTTGTTGCATCAGTGAAGGTAGATGACTTTTTTGCCTAGTTCGAGAAGGATTTCTCCTTGATAGCTTGCATGGAAAGCTCAACAAATAGCAGTATGTGGTATATTGATTCAAGAGCTTCCTTTCACATGACTGGGAACAAAAATAGTTTTAGCCACCTAAAAAAGGACATGTAGGTTCAGATTGAGCTAGGAGATGATGGTCAGTATGCAGCCAGAGAAGTTGGTACTATCAATTTTCAGAGGGAGTCAAGTAATTCTCTTCATCTTAGAGATGTTCTCTATGTTCCAAGATTGAGGCAAAGTCTTGTTTCGGTAGCTACCCTTGAGCACAAGGGATATGATGTCATCTTCAACAAAGGTAAGGCGTACCTCCAGCACTTAACTTCCAGATATAAAAGCAGGTAGGGTGAGGGTGAAGAACCTCTACAAGTTGGAGGTAGAGACAGGTGCAACCTTAAGCAACAAGGGAGGTAGTGCACAGAGTAGAGAAG